>QKQZ01053481.1:0-21485 GCA_003595255.1 Solenopsis fugax | reverse complement strand
GAGGAGACGGACAGCCGCGCGCGCGATCCCGCGCGTAATTCGCCGAGGACGCCCACGGGTCTCCCTGCAGCGTCACCAATTCACGCGAACACGGAAGGGTACGCGTTACGGAAGGACACGGGCCTCGCGAGCTCGTCTGGTGATGTGGCTGAACTGCGAGCGAGCAGCGAGCCCGACAACGAAACGCCCCAGCCGTTCGCCCAACGGCGCACCATGTCTCGCAATGATAGTGACCTGGAGAACACCGCTCGTCTTCTGGGAGAGCCAGACGGTAATCGCCTTCCTTGTTATTCGCTGTTGCGCAAAACTTGGAAAATCTTTTCAAATGCCTGATAGCTCTTTGCTATCTGGGTCGTTTACAATATTAGGAGATGGTTTAGCTTACTAATTTAACAGCTGTAAAGCTTTGCATTTCAATGTTTAATATATAAAATATATTCAATATAGATAAAATACAGTTGAGTAATAATTAAATTTGTGTTTTATATGTATAGATTTAACAATATGTAGTATTTTATATAATAATTACTAAAAAGTGTTACTGAAGGATATATTTATTATTCAAGTCTACTTATGTTAACAATCTATATTTATATTTTATATTTCAATAATCTATATTTATTATTTCAAAAGAGATCTAGATAAAAGGAGAATTGACCTATATATATTATATGATGTATGATGAAACAGTTGAATTTTGTTTCTTTTACATAGTATTAATTTAAAAGTAAACTAAACTGATTATTGTTGTTTTTGTAATAACAATTGTATGTATTTGGCTAAAATTCTATCATATATTTGTATATTTTTTTATATTATTTATATGTTTTAAGTAAGCTGACAAGAAAAAAATGCTAATTTTTGCTGCTAATTCAGTAATGAGAACAAGAAGTTGAACAAGCTGATTTTTCTTGAAAGGAAAATAACTTTCCATGAAGGAATCATATGAAATAGAAGTTTTAGGTACAAGATTGTATGTTATATTTTATACAAGTGAAACATGAGTTCTCCAAGATAAATTATTAATCATCATATATATTCCTCAAAATATTTTACTTTCCAATTTCATAAAACGGAGGAATAAAGTTCGAAATTAAACCTGTATATTTACTGACTACAAATTCACATAGATTGTTCACATTATTCATCATGCATCATCCTGACTATATATTGTGTAACAGTGATAAGATTAAGATATACAAGATTTATTACACATTATTAAATGGAAATGGTATATGTTTGATGCAGGAAGTCCAGATCATTGCAACAATGATGTAGTAAAACCTGCTAAGGAATCAGTTGAACATATTGCGCATGTAGGTATCCTGTAATTTTTTAAAATATTTTTTGTATTTATATATTTATTTACATATTTTAAATATAAATTTTTGTTATGTTTTAGCACTAAACAATTCTTGCTTCTATTTATATTATAGAAATAACACTCTATTAGATGATTTTTTTTCTTATGTTTTGTTGAATTAACTTTATTTAACCAACTGTTTTTTTTGTTTTTTTTGTTTTTTTTTGTTTTTTTTTGTTTTTTAGATTGATTCTACTCGCAACGATACAATGTTATCTGGAGATATATTATCCACAAAAGCAAAATTAGAAGGATGTATTCTTCAACAGAATTTTTCCAACAACACACCACAGCTGGGAGAGAGTCCTCAAAGTAATGGGGAAGTGATCAGTAGTCCGAGAAGTCCTGACTATCCTCCGAGAGTTTCTGTCAGTCCTCATCCTCGTAGTCCAGATACAACATTTCCCATCAGCATGATGTCGGTCAATTCTACAGTTATTATGGATACAGCAAAATATAACGAAGAGAACACTGATAACGCCATCACGTGTTTAGATAAAGTAACCGAGAATCTGTTTTGTCCAAAATCGCCGAAAAAGATAAACGAGTCACAAGTTGATATTACAAAAATATCGAGCAAGCAGGAAGATACTACCGGACAAGAAAACATTGCAAACAGAGAATTGACGGCAGAGCTTATTGAAGTTAAAAAAGAACCCGTAGAAGAGCTTCAAATGATTAAATCCGAATGGATAGAAGATGGTTTCTCGGCAGTGGAGTCGGATAGAGTGGAGTTGGCAACAGCATCCCAAGACAAATCTGTAGATTCCGTTGCTAATCCATCTTCCAGTTCGCATTCAAAAACCTATTCATCTTCGAGAGAGAAACGTTCGAAGGAAGACAGACGATATTGTTCACGATGTCACAAACGCAAAGGAATAAAAAGAGCGAGCATTGGTGTACAATGCAAACGGGATCGTCACGTTTTATCTTCGTTAAGCAGCAAGGTTCTTCCTTTCTCGAAAACAATCAATGATAACCTAAGGTTAAATCTACAAACGAAAAACTACAAGATGCTAAACAATCCAGTAATGAAGAGAGAATTGCTAGAAGGCCTAAAGTACAAAAAGTTCATCCATATAGAAACATATCCTAATGGCGGTGCGTCAGTTGTCCATATGTTTCAGGATGAGATTGGTACTTTAACAAATGAACAAATGCAAGAATTGGCACAGGAGTACTTCAAAGTATGTACACGCGAATTAATGTTATAATAAAATTAATTGAAGCAGCTTTAGTGTACTTTAACTGTACCAAAGCTTTTTCAGTTTCATGCGCGGTGAATCTTTATAATGAAATCTGTTTACATTCTTAGGTGGTTTTTGGTGAAGATGAAAATGGAAATGCTCATCACGTTATGGGTATAGTACACAATGCAGCTGCATATCTACCTGATCTTTTGGACTACATGGCGAATAATTATCCCACATTGACTGTAAAAAATGGCGTGTTGGGTAGAAACAGCGATATAGAAACAACCACAATGGCTCAATACAAAGACCAAGTTTGTAAAGCTTATAGTAACGGCACTATTAGATACGGGCCGTTGCATCAAATAAGTCTGGTGGGTACTGTTCATGAAGAAGTTGGTGGATATTTTCCGGATCTATTGCAAAAACTGGAAGAGAACCCATTTTTAAAAATGGTAAGTACATCGCAGATCCATTGTGTATATATTTTGTATATATATTACACATTTGCTAATATAATTGTTATATCCTAGACAATGCCTTGGGGACCTCTGTCCGTCGCAAAGATGGATACGCCGCAAGAATCAAACGATGGCCCTATTTTGTGGATTCGACCAGGCGAACAACTAGTACCAACAGCAGACATAAACAAAAGCCCATATAAACGACGCAGGACGGGTATTAACGAGTTAAGGAATTTGCAGTATCTACCACGACTCAGTGAGGCTCGAGAGTATATGTTCGAGGACCGTACAAAGGCGCACGCTGATCATGTCGGTCATGGATTAGACAGGATGACGACAGCGGCAGTCGGCGTGCTGAAAGCCGTCCACGGCGGTCAGACCTCTCAATACAACAGGATTACAAAGGACGTCGTAGCTTTTTATGCTGGTGACTTCACTGAACTTGTCGAAAAGTTGCAATTGGACTTGCATGAACCGCCGATATCGCAGTGCGTGCAATGGGTGGAGGATGCAAAGCTGAATCAGTTGCGTCGACAAGGTGTCCGTTATGCCAAGATAAATCTTTATGACAACGACATATATTTTCTACCACGCAACATCATCCACCAATTCAGGACAGTTTCGGCTGTCTCGAGTATCGCTTGGCACATCAGACTGAAGCAGTATTACCCAGAATCGCAGCACAGTACGAGCATCAGACACAGTCGCGTAGTAAACGAATCTGCTCATCGTATCAAGGAGAAAAAGCCTTTGGAAGCTGTCGGTATAGGCGACGAGCAGAAGGAGAATACAAATCGGCAGCGTTTAGAGCAGAAATTGACGATCGATTCTTTGGAGAAGGCGAAGGAAAGGGCGGCCGAATATCAGGGTAATCTGAAGAAATCTGATCAGCATGGAAAACATCGCAAGAGTCGACATCACTCCAGACACTCGTCGCTTAAACGAAAGGACAAAGAAGATGGTAGTGATAATCAGTCATCGGATCCGTTTAGCACTAAATCATCCAAGAGTGAAACCAATGAACAGAAACAAAGCAACGATAAGAGAGACGAGAAGAGATCCGAGAAAAAACACAAGGATCGCCGTCGCAGCAGCGAGAAATCGAGCAGTCATCATACACACAGTAGCAGCAGCAGCAGCTCTGAGAACTGTCACTCTTGTAAAAAGAAAAAATATGATAGCAACGGTCACAAATTAGAACATCGTTGTAGTCATCATGAGAGATCTAGTAGTAAAGGTATGTCGAGTAAAGAAAGCGTTGCCGGTGTAGTAGAAGCGAGAATGGTCTCCAAGTTCGATAGTTCGTCTTCCTTGAAAGAGACTAAGAGACGATTGAGTAGCTCAGAATTGTCTGCGTCAGTAGACGTATCTGGAGTCGGAGATTCTTCTCCGATTATTCTCGAGGAAGAATTACTGATGCAGCGGCAAACCGTTGCCAAAACGTACGCTACCGAGGTTGTGGATAGAGCGTTGGAGATAGCTATCTACAAATCAAAGACTGATGTTGAGGAGGTATGCCAGTCGTTACGCGCCGAAGTTTCAGAAGCGTCAAAAGAGGTGCTGGAAAAGATCCATAAGGAAAGCTTCGAGATCGCTGAACAATGGTTCAAAGATGACCCTGTGAAATTGGAGAGATACTGCCAATTGCTTGAAATGGAAACCGTATCGGCATTCACATCGAAAATGGAATGCGCGACGGAAAATGCTGTTAAGGCACTGATCGAAATGGCGGAAGACGAGGCGAAGGAGAGAGCGAAAAACGAGAAAACTGGCGACTCTGCAACTGACGGTAACCCATGCAACGAGAATTCGGCAGCAACGTCGACGACAACCGTTGTCTCTTCTTATTCCTCATCCGTAATGTCCTCCACATCTCCGTCTACCGAAAATGAAAGACACAGCAACAGCAGAAACGGCAGCAGCGATGAGAATTCGCCGAAACCGTCCGAATCTCACGGCATAGCGCACTCGAAATCAAAATGCAGATGTAGGGACGAGAAAGAATGCAGATGCAGAGAACGAAGGCACAAGAATAGAAGAGAGAATCACGAGAGACGGGAATCACGAAAGCACGATCGACATCACCATCGAAGTCCCACTCAGTTGAAATCCGAATGTAAAGCATCCGATGACGTCAGTAAGGATGACGTTCTAAACATCTCCGGACTGTCGCACGGTTACTCCGTCGTCGAAAAATCGGAGCGAATGAGCTCGAAGAACGTCGAGAAGAAGTCAGAAGAGAGAAGAAAGAAATGCCATTGCGATCATCACTGTACTCATAGGCACGGAGAGAAGAGGTCTTCCGGCAGTAACAGCGGCAAAGACAGCCATGCGACGTCGAGTCGTCCCCACTCTTCAAGCTCGAAGCATAAGAGAAAGTCCAGCTCGTCCAGCGAGCACAAGGAAGCGAAGAGACCATGTTTGGAGAAGGACTCGAGCGTGCGAACCTCCGAATCAAGTGCGCAGCTGAGCAGCATGGTAAGCGCGACGACAGTAACAACAACATCGACGACCACGACGACGATGACGACGATGACGACGATCGCAACAGCAACAACGACTAATTCGACGCATTTGTCGCAGACAAATACTGTTGTGTCGACCACGTGAAAAGGTGATGTTTTGGCAACTGTAGTACAATCCGTTCGTTGAAAGCGCGAATCCGCGCGCGGCGGAGCGAAACCGGTGTTTGTTACTTGAGCGCTGAGCGTGAATTCTAATCGTATTCTCATCCCGTGCGTCTGAACATGCGAAAAGATAGAAATAACGGGATAAATTATAGACTACGGGAGATGTACTCTTACCAAAGTAGAGATCGCCGTGTTTCAATCCAAAGACGAGAGATAGGACCTTTACTTGATTGAAAGAGTGCTACCTTCATCCTTCTTCCCGCGACTACATATACATACATTTTAACACAAGACGCGCATACCGCCTTAGTCTCGAAGAGAGGAGTTAACAATACGAAAAAATAGTATTGTTCTCTAGAAAGTACATATACACCTGCATATACATATATACACATACACACGCACACACTCATACACATACACTTTTCGAAACAGGATCGCAAAAATTATTTTGCTACGAAAGAAATCTGGACGTCTCATACACTGCTGACAGAATTAAAACTAATATTTATAGTATAGACGACCAAATGAGCGGCGTAGGAAAAGGGAATTTGTACAAATTTGTGATCGTGAAAATTAATCCCAGTTAATATGACGGAGCTGTGTACTTGTACATAGATTAAAATATTTCCTTTTCCGAGAATCATCTCATCACGCGAAGAGCTCGTTTAAGTTATTTATATGTGTTATTCTATGCGTAAATTATTTATGACGAGTTTTATTGGCCATCCTGCGCTAACATAAAACCAAGTTCATGGAAACTTGATCACGATTTCCCAGTCGATGCGGCCGTACTCTTTTCGCAATTCTTAATAGCACAATTATGATTGTGCTATTAATTAATCGAATGTTTTTATGTCTTATATAATATGTGGATTATCCATATATCATGTAAGATAAAAATATTCATTTATATTTCATATAGATATGTAGAATTGTAGAATGTTTTGAGAGATGTGAAACATCTATATAAAATGACATTTAAGGTACTGAGTATAGAATAGGAAAGACATTTTTGCACGTGACTTTACGTTTCGTATACACATCGCAAAACTGTCACGATAAGTTATTGATTTGATAATATCACTTATATTATCTATTGAGAGTTTATCTTACCCAGTAATAACTACGAGAATATCTTAACGCGCTAGTTGGTGGATAGTACTAGGTATCACCGATCCCTACTTCTTTTCACAAGGGGCGTAAAATAATATATTTGAGTTGCTCGGAAGTCTCTTTTTTCTCCTTTTTTTCTCGTTAAGTCATTGAAACCGCACTAACAGACATTACAAACTCATTGCCTCTGCAGATAAAAATGATTTGACAGTGAAACGTATATCATAAATGTTATGATATTTTCTCTATTCAAATTTACGACAGGAACCTTCTAAAAACAGTTGTCTACACGTCTTAAAGTTGTCGAAGAAACGTTGGTAAAACGATCGATGATTTCTGCAAGTACCGTTTGACAGAGAACAGTACAGAGAAAAATTGAGTTTTACGGATTTTGACAGAAAGCATTGTATATATTTAATGTGCCTCGCGTTTACGACAGTAAATTTCTTTCTTCCATTATTGAATACTCTCCCACATGTTTCGTTACAATAGTGTACATACACAGTAATGATTATATTATTCGCCGTATACTTTATTTTGTAAGTTCGTTATATTAATACGACATACGTTTACTCGTACGATTTTAAGATAATGATATAAGAGAGAGAGACATTAATATAAATGTCGACATATACGTTGTGTTACGCTTTCGTTATACATGTAAACCCGTTTCTACAGCTAACATAGCTGCTATTCCATCTCATTCTCACTTCCTTATTATATTATTTTACATTAGTTCCTTTATTACGTTACATTTTTAATGCACAGAGATAAAAGGCTTGTAAGTCGAGAAATAAAAGATTTAATATGATTTTTAGTTGTATCTGCGTTATCTTGAAATAATTTCAACCGCAGATTTTTGTTGCAATGTGACTTCTTAACAGATAAGTTTGTGCAGCGTATAAACAACTTTTTTCTTTTTTTTTTTTACTTTTTTCGCAAAAGAAGCCGAGAACGGTACAAGTAAAAAGATAAGTATTTATACTGGGTAATAGAGTACGACGAAAGTGTACACAGATAACAGGTGCATATGTCTAGTAATCTGCGGCAGAGGATACACGCGATCTACTGTGTAAAATCGTTTGAGCGTAACGATAGAATGTGTGTAAAATTGCATAAATTCTAGTTCCATAGAATCGTAGGTGCCTAAAGTCAGCAATGATCCAATAAGATCGTCAAAGGTGAACCTATTCGCCCACAGAGAGAGACTTCTTTTTAGACACTTTTCTATCCCGGAGACTTTTTCCGAAAGTTCGTTTTCACGCATCTTCGCACAAGACGAACAAGTTTTTCGGCGGATTGAGACTGACGAACGAGATGAGGAAGGAAAACTCGCGCGAATGAGAAAAATTCCAAAATCGCGAAATTCGACGAACGATAAGCGGATAATTACTTAAGAAGAAACACCAAACGGTGCGTCCCTAAGATAAAAAGGACCAAATTGAGAACAAAAAAATCCGTGTACGTGTCCCTCCCTTAAGGGAGGCTGGGATCAATCGGCAATACTTTTTTGAAATTCGCGAGTCAGGATAGAATTCTGCTCTTACGATTGAGCCCAAACTCCCCTGGACTATTCACTTGAAATTAAATCATAGGTGCTGGATACTGAATATGCCACTTGATATTTTAAGGTGCCTTCGCTCTGTTCGTTGCAGTGAACTGTACCGGTAACCACCGATCATTTATCCGATCTATAAAGATAAATCTTGATTTTCACGTGCGTGTATGTATGTAAGTGAGTGTATGCGCGTGTATAAGTAGACCGTGTAAATTTTAATTAGCAACGACTAACACGAACGTATCGACGTGTTGCTTTCGCTCCCGAATGTTTCATCGCGCACGCAATTTTTGAGAAAGAGAAGGAGAAAGAGAGAAATAAAGAGAGGAAGAGCAACAATGAGCACATTTTCTTTCACGAAAAAAAACTTGTAGATTGTATAATAAACATCTGTGTAAATAATTGTAAGATATTGAAGTTTAGGTTTAGGTCGTTGAAAAGTCTCATCGTCCTAAAAGGGCACAACACTAGACTTTCTTTAAAAATTCTGATTGTAGTGCGAATATTAAATTGAGAGAACCAGAATACACGACGAATTAGTAGAAACGCTTCTTTAATTATAGAGGGCTAAGGACTGGATTGAAACTGGAAGGGCAGACGGACAAAATTTTTAGAATAAATATGTTCCGATACACTTCTGAAAATCTGTAATATATGTAACATAAACTATAGATTTTCAGTACTGGCAGTGTATATCGGAACACAGCCTACCTGGAGCAGAATTTAGGCTAAAATTAAGTTCGTATTAATTAAGAGCACGGGGGACAGAGTTGAAAAATCAAAAGAGTATACTTTGGCAGTCGGCCCTTCTAGTCTTGCCAAGAGTTACGTGGAAGAGATAAAGAGATATTCGCAAATTTCATTTTATCGAAGTAGAAACGAGATAATCTGCGACGATAGATCTATTCTTTATAGCTGCCGTACTTTTGTCGTAGAACTTTCTTCCATTCTCCCTTCAAGGGGCCTGACTTACGTGCTCGTATTTTAGTTTAAAGTGTAACGAAGTATCGCTAAAGGCAAAAGAATAGGAAGAATCGATAAATTGACGAATATGTCAATTTATCGATTCTTCCTATTCTCTTCTCTTTTAGCATCTTCGCGGCCTTCGATTTCATGTTTAGAAGTAGTATTTCTCTTATCGCTAGATCTATGTTGTTGAATGTACAAAATCTGGTCGACATCAGCTAAACGAAGAGTGCAATCACCGTGTGATCGATTTTCTGTCATTAAACGAGGCTTGGCTCGATGAAACGTGAATCCGGCATTCACGACAAGCGCGTTCTCTTTCGTTCGAGCGGAAAAAAAAAACAGTATAATGCGAAGCGAATTCATTGGCCGATTTGACCAACTTTTCTCACGTTGAAGCGTCCGATATTTTAGCAACTACGAGAAACGTGTACAACAAAAGTAAAAAACTGTAACAAACTGTAAAACGGTTTCGAGTCATAAATGTTATATTGTATTACATAGAACGATTGTGAAATCCGATCATAGTATCGTTTCTTATCGTATTCTTATCGTTTCATTAAAAGGTCAAAAACAAAAGATGTAACATTGATAAAAATTTGAGAGATATTGATCAAGTTGGCCACAATATTTCGTTTTGCAATTAAATTTTTATAAGTATACCTTACATCATGCGTATATATAATAGAATAGATATTGCAAAATGGGCTAAACGATATCGTGGAAAATCAATCTTTACTTTTAGTTGAGACATTAACAGGTATAGTGTTAATTAGTTTTTAAACGTGTAAGCGAGAAATAAGTTTTACAATACGTAGAGATCTAAAAGGGCGGAATTATAATTTATCCCACTTTATGATAATCTCTCTTTCTCGTCCTCTCTAATCTGCTGCAGATCGCCGATCCCCACCACTCACCCTTAACTCGAAAGTATTTTCAGTTTCGATAATCGCCTCGCTGGTACGAAGGACCGATCCCTCAGAGTCGCCGTTGGTCGCACGGCATTGTGTAAAAAGGAAAGATAAAAAGGGACGTAGACCTGCATATAAAGATATGTAAAAAAAAAAAAAATTGATGACTCCCCTTGCGGCGTAGCGGGGACCCTGGGAGGAAACAGGAGAACGGGAGGCGGCGACTTTTCGCAACGTGCACCGAAACTCCCGCTCGGACGGGAATTGTAATCGCTTTGTACATTTCTGTAAATATACCTCTACTCGGTATGTACGGCGCGATGCGACGACGAACCGGGACGTAAACGAAACGTCGGAACAGGACGCGAGAAGCGATGTACAACGGACGATGGCACGAGAGATGTCAATCGTCGAGTTTTGATATTGAGAAAGAGAAGAGTGAAGGAGCAGCTGCGTCGAAGACTGCAGAGATTCTACAAATCGCGATTCTCTTAAACATTCTCATACAATTCCAGAATTATACCAACTAATAATCGGATCGGCACGAATTTAGACTTACGAAGTTGGAAAAAATCTGTAGAAGTTGAGAGTAACTTACAAGTAGCATTTTTCTCTCCGTTTGTTTCTCGCTCTTTGTATCTTGCGTGCGTATCGTCTCCCGACTCGACGATCGAACGTTCGCTCGTGAAAGAAAATCAATGTAGAGGGAAGAGGAGGACAGCACGCGGTAGTTAGCGCATTGGAGGTTTAATTATCGCTATTGAGCATTATATATACGTGTACATATATGTATACGTATGTATAAAAACCGCTATTATTCTATTATCACATATACACGATATATTTGCGTTGACCCGTGAGAAATCATAAAGAAATAAGCATATAGTTATAAAATATAAATATCGTAGCGTTTAGTTTTACATATTATACCCGTCACACGTGTAGAAGTCGCATTCCAACGTCTAAGTTTTTAATGAAACAAATAAATTACTTTGGTCAAAACGGGCTGTCGTCATTCGGTCCCCATGTGTGTATACCCAACGGGTCTGCCTTTAATCATTCGTATTTGACGTACTGACGTCTGGAATTTTTCCAGGAGACGTCGCCGATCGCTCCCACGAGAATAGACCATACAAAAGAAGAAAAAAAAATGTACAGGTTCCGTTATGCCAGTTACCCGTTCCTTGTGAGTGCAAGGATTACATCAATTTAGCAAGAAGAAAGGAAACTGGCAGGAACGATCGTGGACTTGTTTCTAGAGAACGCTAAGAATGTTGGAAACTGCCTCAAAGGTCTCTTTGTAAGTAAGCCGTGAACGAATTTTCTCTTGCTATATAAATGCGAGATAAATGACACGAAAAAAAAAGAAAAGAAAATTGCATAACAATTAACGATTTGAAGCCAATCGAGCGAACTCCAATTGCTCCAATTTACACTTGCTCCAATTTACACTTGCTCCAATTTCTTCTAGTTCCTTCGCCTACTAAAGGCTGGTTTATGCAGGCAATAACTGTAAGAAATTGGCCAATCATAATCGATTTATAGAAGAATTCTCGACTATGATTGACCAATTTCTTACGGTTATTGCCTGCATAAACCTGCTTAAAACCCTCTCTCAATGGTAGGTGGTAGGGAATCCAAGAGGAACAATAGGGGACTGGCGAGTCCGGAAATTATGTAGGGAATTTGCGAATTATCGCGATAGGCTGTCAGCATCGCTTAGGCGTCCCGTGCGCGATTTGCTGCTTCAACCAGACGGCCAGAGTGGGCCAGAGACAGGCAGATATCACGGCGCTGCACGGCGCGCTCGTCCGATTCGCGTGTAGGGGTACGTATGCCGACGATCTTTCATTGGTATCAGCTAATGCCACTTGCTGTAGGCACCGCGACTCGGTCATAGACTGGATCCGCTCGTGTCGTACCGCAGAATACAATAGCCGCGATAGCAATCAACGGTGACTGTTGCAAAATACAAAGATTATTATCGAATATACGTCGCGAACGGACCGCTGCAAGGTTAGACACAAGGTTCGCTGAACGGAGCACGATACGGAATCTGAGGTCGCAGATTCCACTTGGGCGGACAAACGTGCGCGACTCCGATTGCTCGTACGACGAGATGGACGGCAAGATCGACGACGAGAATCAGCGAGGCGTCAACGACGGCGACTGGGTCTGCCCTGACTCGCAGTACGTAGTTCCGCTCTAACGGTGTAGTTCGCATGCCCCTCCCTCTTCCCGCAGTTGTGTTTTCAACTCCCTAAATCAGGACTCGCGTACGTTACAATTGAATAATGATCCATTGATTTTCCCCTCTCTTTTTCAGATGTGCCAATATAAACTTTGCCAGGCGTAACTCCTGCAATCGTTGTGGGAAAGGTATGCAGCTATGTATAGTTGAAATATTAATGTTACACAGTTGCAAGAAGCTATTTTGCTATGTTGTAGCAATAGTTTATGTTAGGAACATAAAATGCCATTTGCAGATTAGATAAAAGTACAAATGAAGTAGCATTCTAAGCATCTATCATGTCAAACTTGTAAATATTTCTTATTTATCAATATATTTTTTTAAAATACAGATAGAGGGGAATGTCCGAAAAAGAAAAAATTGGGCCAGGAAATTGGAAAAGCAGCCGCGGAAAAAAGTAGAGGCCTTTTCAGGTAATGTTACCTTTGAAGTTATTTCCTATCGATAATATAAATGATTTATGAAAATCAATTGTATGCAAATTGTGCACGAATACATTATACAGTTAATGAATATAGATAATGACTATATTAAAAAATAGATGAGAATCAAGGACAACTGTTATCACTTTGAAGTAAAGCTAATGTTTTTATGCATACAAAGAAAGTATTTATTAGGTTGTAATGATATGTGTCGGGCTGTTGGAATAAATATCAACAATTCTGAATATTAAACATGTATAAAAACAGACAATATAGTAACAATATATAATGTTGTTTTACATTTTATATTTCTGCAATATCATCTCTTTAAGCCTTTAAATTATCTTTATGTGTATGTAAAGTATAAAAATTTTATTGCAGCGCGGACGATTGGCAATGCAGCAAGTGCGGTAACGTAAACTGGGCTCGCCGACAACAGTGTAATATGTGCAATGCCCCAAAATTCGGTGAGATAGAGGAACGCACGGGATATGGAGGTGGGTATAACGATCGAGGAGTCGTCGAGTACAAGGAGAGGCGAGATGAGGACGACGAGTATGACGAGTTTGGACGGCGTAAAAAAAAGCGGAAATTAGAGAAGAATTCTGATGACGACTCCAAGGACTCCAAGTACAACAGCCCGTCGCGTAGTAAATCTAGAGACAAGGAAGAGAGAAACAAAGTAGACGAAGAGGAGCAAGAAGAAAACGTAATCTTTAGACTTAAAAGCTGTGTGAATTAAAAAGTGTGATGTCAGAATTGACAAGTCATGCTTTTCAATAGCATCGATTAAAACACTTAATCGGTATCGTAAATCACACAGGAGGAAGAGGAAGATGATGAGGAAGAGGAGGAAGAAGATGGTGATTTATCTAAATACGACCTTAGCGAATGGGATGACTTCGCGCCAGTAAAAAAAAGGTAACTGTACATGCATGTATGTTATTATCCATTGTAAATATTATTGTGAATTTTTACCTTTCAGTACAAATGGAAATAGTACTACATCTTCAGAAGCGGAACGGTCAAGGTAAATTAATAGCGGTAATGCGATGCAAAATATATCCGTCACTCCATTAACAGAATTAACAATTTTTTTATGTTAAATTAATGCTATTAGTATAAAAAAAGATTGCTATAAGGCATGAAACTTATTTACAGAAACGGAGATGATCGGCGCGATTCAGGCACATCCAACCAATGAAAGGCTGTACAGAAGGACAGGTTTGACTTGGGTTTCGGGTATAAAATTGATTATGATGATCAGTTGCAGACAGCATACAGTGTGATGAATTTTGCTAAATAATGTATAGTCCCAGATCCTTAAGACTTAAAGTATAGCTTGCTTTTATTGCGATTATATCTCGGTATATCGCGTAAAGACATCGAGTAGAGAGATTAGCGTCGATTTTAGCGAATTCTTAAGAAGTGCAAGCGTTCCTCTCTCATTCAACGTATCAATTTTTTACAGGCGAACCAGGAGACGAAAAAACGCAACCAGTGCTCGGCAACTAAGAAATATACACAACGCAACAAGTTTTAGTAATTTAGTATGCACCTTTGGATATAAAGTGGCCGATAATGTGTGACTTATTACAAAGGGAAGTCGACTAACAATAAGCTTTACATTTATAATTGAGCTCATAGCTTCGTTGATCCTAAGGAAGCGAAATGTAGGTCTCCTATTTGCGCGGGTATATCGTTGTTCGTAACGATTGCAGAGTTTATGAAAAACTACTTCGGCGCAAGTAGTGTTTCGCTAGCGAGATACGAGATTGATAATTCCAACATGAATCTATAGAAGAAATTATACACAGCTCGTTTTACAAGCTAAATATGACGTAGAAAAAGATCTTACTTCTATGTAATAGATGGTGTTAACGCTCTGCGCAAGCCCCGTCGTCGCAGTGTTCTAAAATTCTTATTATTTTATCACAAACATAACTATGTCGATGTAGCCGTGTCACTGCTTCACATTGCTCAAGTTGCCTGAAGGAATCTAACTTTTCTTCTTTTGTCCCCCTATCTCTCCTTTTTACATCATTCATCTATGCATAATACTTGGATTAAGTGGACAATCGTCAAGTGTAGTATTAAAGAATCATTCCCCAAACAGAGCAGATATGTATTTTGCATCTTTTGGAAGAGACCAAAAGGAAAGGATACGTTCTCTTGCTTTGACTATCACAGATTTGAGTAAGTTGAGAAACAGCCTGCTCACTTTGAAAACGTAGCGCTTTTTAAATTAGTCGTGTCCCGCATCTTTGCAGATACGGGCCTTATTGTGAACTCCGACGGCCGTTCTTGAATCGCAAAACGATTATCGATCAACTATCGTACTGACTTCTTGTAAATATCTTTATTTTTCATTTATAATAAAAATCATTCATCAACAACATAATTGTTCTTAGTTCAATTAATTCTTTCCTTATATTGTAAACTACAGGTAAGGTTTGGGGGAGGGGGGAAGTCATGATTATGCACAGAGTTGGTCATAGGAAGGATTGATGAAGGAGCGTTGGGGACGGGCAATATTGAAGGATTATGTTGCAACAGGTATATATATATATATATATATAATATATATAATATGTATAATATGTATATGGTATATATGTACAATAATAAATTTGAGCTGGTTTGACTGTGTTTTAAGTATTTTAGTGATAAAGGAAGGATGAATTACGGCACCGATGTACCAGAATCCTTTTGCTCATTGTACCATGCACTTCTGCACATTTTACCCCGAGCAACCATTATAAACAAAGCGCAAAAAGAGAAGAAATCTCAATTGTTTTCTTCCCCTCTTATTTTTTTACACACTCGAGTTGTAGTAATATATTTCTTATAATCTAGCAATGTGCTTTTCAATCGCTGAAGTAACTTCTACAAAAAAAAAGGAAAAAGAAAAACCAGATTGTACATCAGTATTTACATGAACGCGTGGGAGAATATTCATGCGTCTCCGTCAACATTTAGGATTTACAAATAGCTCCGGAAGATTTCGACTTAAAATGACACTTTCAAGACGTCAAGATAATAAATTTGAAAATATGTACGACATTCGATGTCATGATCTAAAAATTAACAAGAAAAAGATAAAAATCTCGCATAATATAAACGTAAATGTCATATACAAAAATCAAGAGTCAATTCGAATTTTCGTCGCGCGTCAATCGTCAGAATTGATCCTTGAAGGTAACTCAGCGATGCTCGTTCCTATAACTGTCCTTTGCAACATCACTCTAACACAATTTACACTTCCAGAACTATCTCGCGTGATTAATAGAAACATCCCTGCTGATAGACGAAAGATAGAGATAAAGATGGATAGATAGAAAGAGAGCAAAAGAGATATTGAGAAAGAGAAAAAGAGGGATGAAAGGCCACCGTCAAAATCGTCCTTGTACCCATCGTCATTCTCGTTCTCGTCATTGCCATCGTTACGATATGAATCAATACCGAGCAACGTTCACTTCGGCATGAAAAATTGTTGATGCGAATGCGAGTTTGGCGGTGGATGAAGATTAGGATGCGGCGGCCCGCTGCCTCTGGTGCCAGTGGCATAAAGCTGTTGCTGGAAATTGTGAAACTGTTGAGCATAATTTGGGTCTGACATGCTGGGTCCGCTACCGACAAATGGGCCGGTTTTGAAATTGCTGGTTGCGCCGCCCATGCTCGGTGGTAGAGGTTGAGTAGCATCGGGCGGCGGTCCCAATCCCATCGGACTGGCCTTGTTGCCGGATACGCCGTACATGCCTGGATTCGGCTGATTCGGCAGGTTTTGCGACACCATGTCGGGTGGGAAGACTTTATCGGAATCCATGGAACCACCTGGGAAGACGCCGCCACCTACCATATGCTGCATCCGCATCAAGTTCGGTTGTGGTCGCATATTGCCGACCGGTCTCATGGACGGGTGCATAGTGCCGGAGGTGTTCATAGACTGGACTCCATCCATTCTAGGTGAGGCACCCATTCCGGGGATTCCGGCGGCATTCATATTGGACGGCATACCGCTGTGCGGACCTCCCATGCTATTCGGCACGCAACCATTTGGGAAGTACTGAAGGTTCACGGAAGGAGTTCCTCCCATTTTCGACTCCAGATTAGACAACGGATTGGTGAATCGCTGAAGGAAATCCAGACTGGGTGGGCCCCGAGGCGCGTGACCGACGTTTGGCCTGGCCGGCAAGTATTGTATGGTGTTAGGCGCATTCGGCTTTACTTGAACGTTCGCGCCATTGTAGGGACTGGGTCCCGTAACCCCATGGCCACTTATCAATCTTGGCGGAGGCGCGTGTCCAGGGTCACCGCCAGGATAAGCAGCGCCGGCTGTACCGACGCCCGAATGGCCCATCATCCCGTGACCACCCATCATAGCGGGATGTCCCATCTTGCTGGGAACTCCGCCAGGACTGCCCGTATGCGAAGTGGTAGGACTGTAACTCGTTGGAGGACCCGCAAGACCCATGCACATACCGCCAACCTCATTGCCAGGTTCCCCGCTAGCTGCACCCATATGACAACTACCGTTCATCTCTCCGCCCATTTGCATCATGTGCATGCCGGCATGTGGATTGCCAAACGGCATCATGCCAGCATTACCGGAATGCATGGGCTCATTGCCCAGCGAATTGCTCGCCGCTGTGTTCGTCAGCTGCTGACTCATTTGCGCCAGAGACGTTATAGGGTCGAAATTCGTACCCATCGTGTTCAAGCCGCCAAGTCGACCGCCAATATTGTTAGGATTGAGAGGCACGTTGTCAGATGGTTGACTCACGTTAATGGATGGTCTGCCGCAGGCGAAAGAAGCAGCACCGGGACCACCGCTCAATGAAGGTACTACCGTCGTACTGCCAGAATTGTTTGGATTTACCACTGTAGTCTGCTGTTGCGGAGGCTGCTGCTGCTGTTGCTGTGGTTGCTGCTGCGACTGTACTTGTTGTTGTTGCTGCTGCTGGGCATCTTTTACGGACGGTGGTGATGTGTCGGGTTTCATGGTAGGTGATGCCGGCACTGTTCGCGGAGGACCCATACTGTCAGGTATACTGGTATTGTGCGGTGTCGGACTACTTTGCGCGCTCGCACTGGACTTGTTGCCCGGTTTCGCTGGATCCGCTGGTGTATGCGGCGCGACGCTACCCGGCGTATGTGGCGTGTGCGGCGTGTGAGGACTATGCAGAGAACCCGCGAATCCTCGGTTCATGCTGTCCATTTGTACAGGACTCGCGCCCTCTGATCTAGTGGGGAATTGACTGTTGCTATCTAAACTTCCTGGCAAGATTCTATTGGGCATCTCAGTAGAACTACCGGTGTTTCTGTTATGAACAAAAAGCATCACGGTTATGCAAGATTTATATAAATATTAATCGAGATTTTTTCGCTCGAGTTATATATCACTTTAAAGTTAAAATCAGAGAATGTGTAAATACTCACGTAGATGAATTGCCATCCTTTAGACTTGTATTAGGTTGTTTTTGAATGGTCAATTCCTGCCCTTCGAATGTGCTAAGATATTGAAGTTGATGGGGGCTCGGTACAGGCATCAAATTTGCTTCTTTCACGGCCGATGCATTAACGTTTCCAGCATGTTGTTGCTTTTGTTGAGCTAAGGATTGTAGTGTTCGGCAGAACATACCGTCCACTAATGCGAAAAAAAGAGATACCTAATTTAATTTATAGTTGATAAATTTTTTTTAGTTATACCTCGACCAAATAAAAAAAAGTTGTTATAAAGAAAAAATGTTCAAGTAAACTAACCGTTTGGTTGTTGATTGGTAGGAAAATCGAGGGAAGCATCCTTTTGAGCAGTAGTACCACTAGGACTAAGGGCAGCAATATGGGAATGAGAGACTGGTGTTCCTGGATTGCTGTGATTCAATCGCGTCGACGAAACGGCTGTCGTCGCAACCGTCGGATTCGGAGAGTCTTGACTTGTCGGGCTTTGTCCCGGCAAGTGGCTGGTCCTCTGATTACCAAGCTGAAACTGCCTGTTGCAGTCCGCCGGTGAATTCAGGGCGGAACTTGCACGCGGTGATGGTAGGGATAGATTGCTGGTCGGATTATTGGGCGACGATGGATTCGGACTTTGAATCGCGATCGGCACGCTGGCGGATCGAGTCGTTTGATGATACGGTGGTGGCGGGCCTTGACTTCGCGGTACTCCGACCATATTGGTGCCGCGCAATGGTACTGCACCAGGATTACCAACAGTTGCCTACAATATACAACACGAATGTGTATCTATATATATTTTTTCTTTTTTTTTGTGAAAAATAATTTTATCCACAGCATTATTTAATTTAAGTTTATTACATAAAAGAGACATACCTTATTTTTTCCATCAAGAAATTGATGCTGTAATTTATGCCAATCCATAGATGGAGAACATTGATTTGGAACACCAACAGGAGGAACATTCGTGGCAGGACATGACACTGTTGTTCCTTGCGTTGAATCTGTTAAAGCATTGCCAGGTTCCTCCTTGTGACCGGGAAATAACATCATTTGCATTTTTCGTAAAGTCGCTAGTTGGACTTCTCTGTGCTGCCTTTGTTTCGGTGTCAAGTTTTCGTCTGGAACTTTAACACCTTGGAGAGATGGTTGTAAACCTCCTGGACCTGGGCTCGTTGTGCCACCTAACAAATTTGGACTGTGGCCCATGGTAGCGTTATTAGCGGATTGAGGGTTGGCTGTATTAAAAATACAGGAAAATTAAATCTTGCACGAAAAGTTAATAATTGATTTAGATGAAAGATAGAATACAAATTACCTGAATTACCAGGTGAATTCGGCACAAGGCAAGGCACGTCTATGTTTCCATCATCCAATGATGGTTCAGAATTACCAAGGGAGTTTCCACCGTTTATATTTCGCAAGTTAGGTTGTTCGTTCCAAAATTGTGAAGCATTTGGATCTAGTGCTGGTAAATCCGGGGGTTGTTCAGTCGGGAAAGTATTATTTGCATTTCCCTGATGGCCTTTCTGTTTCATCATAGCAAGATTATTTAACCATTGAGCAGGATTTTGTCGAAATGATTGAGTTACTTTATTTGGATGTTTCTAAAAGAATAAAAACGATAAATATATTAATGGCAATTAAAATAAATAATAAGTAATATGTGTATAAAAAAACAAATTATTAAAGATAACGTTTTTTATAATATTTCAAAATGATATAAATAAAAAATACAAATTTATAAATAGGTGAAAAAATAAGGATATAAAATAATATTGCAGATACTATTTAAACAAGAAAAATTCTATAAGCTGATTGTGTGTGTAATAGAGAATGTACATTATAGTATTAAAATAATTCAATGCTGAACGTAATACCTCCAAATATTTTTTAGTGCCTGGTTGTGCACTATGATAAGCAATAATTGAAGGATATTCGCCTCTTAACACTGTCTCTGAGGCTTTATTCGCCAATGCAGTAGAAAATACAAAAACTTGACTTTGCTGTTGCATGTATTGACCTTCTCCGCTGCTCGTACTAGTTCCCATTGGTTTTCCCACAACATTACTAACAAGTGGTTGAATGCTGTCCGCTGTAATAACATTTCCACTATAATCTACAGCAAAAAGGACAATTTGATTAATCTAATATAAAGCAAAGAAAAACAAATATAACAAATGCTCCATATACAAATAAATACAAGCAAAGATCTATAGATGTGAATAAAGTTAATCTTACCAGGTAGATCGTCGGTCGGATTGTTAGGGTCTCCCTCTTGCTTGACCGAATTCAGAATGGGCTGGTTACCATTAGCATTCTGATTCTCTCCGGACATTGTGCCTTCACCGTTAGAAGGATCCAAGCAAGGGTCTCTTGGACACTCGGAGGTATCCTCTCCAGTTGCGTCATCATTGCCACCTGTGCCTTCTTCCTTGATCTTGACAGGGTCAGCATCAGGCTCATCCTTGACAACTGTGGTCGGTGGACAACAGCTGGGCTCGTTGGGCTTCTTTTCGGTTTTCATGGCTCTAGCGTTCCGCGTTCGTAAACAACCGAGCGGGGTCAAACCTTACTGGTGCGGTTGAACAGCGGGAAAAGCGGCATGGCCACCACAGCACTAGATTCGCGTCCCCGATGCCCGTGTCACGCGCGGCAAGAAAGAGCGACGGAGAAGACAAACAAAGGACAACAGTTAACGGCGAGATGCACGTCGTCCGTAGTCGCACTGTAGATCGCACACGCTCACCAGACGGCACCCACGAAACCGTTCGCGGCTCTAAGCATCGCCATGTGACCACTTCCCATCGGATAACACGGTGAATCCGGTATGGACGACGGGAAATCTCTAAATCAATCGCACCGTGACCCGAGGATGCTGCGTGAGAGCCTCACCACCTGGATAACCGCGAGAGAGAGAGAGAGAGAGAGAGAAAGAGAGAGCGATCCGATTGTCGCGACCGGGACGAACGATTATGAGTTAGCGCGAACCGGCTGGAAGCTGCGCCGGAATGCACCGATAGTCCCGTAGCACTTGGCCGCGTGGGAGAAAGTTCGTCCCAAGTGTCACCCTCACCTCCACGGTGATCACCTTTTCGGCTGCTGTTGCTGCTGCTGCTGCTACTGATGAGTGCTGCTACTGCTGCTGCTGCTGCTG
>QKQZ01053480.1:0-21393 GCA_003595255.1 Solenopsis fugax | reverse complement strand
TCTCTCTCTTTTAGTCCAGCGGCATCGCCGCAAGCGCTGGTAGCACCTTCGCCGAGTTTCTCTCTTCCTCACGAGGGCACGAGACTGGCTAGCAGCCCCACATCCCCCGTCCTTCTGCGCCCCCCTTCTCCGTCATCCTCTCTCTGCCCGTTCTCCGGATATAATACACCTTTAATTTCCGGATTATAAAGTCCCGCTTGACGCGCCGCGGTTAATTTACCGTTCTCGGGCGCGATCCTATGGGTTTACGTACATACCTATACAATGCATACGTACATGCCCTCCTACACCTGTAAGTGTTACCGTCGAATGCTGTAAATAGCACGAGAGAGAGTGGGATTTACACGGCTTTTTTTTTTTAAGTGAAAAGACATCCCTTTCTCACGTTCTTCTCCCACGTTAGGATTTTCTGGATACATTCTTATTATAACGGATGTCGTGCGTAGAACGTCTTTACGTTCGAATGGCGCGTTCGTGTCATGTCGTGAAACATCTCTGAGAATTTTAATTCGAGTCTCAGTTACGAAGGTATCCAGGAGAGAACTCGAAAGTTCCGAGGGACAGGAGCAGGTCGCCCAATGAAATTTTCACTGAGAAAAGGGTCGTCTACAAATTCATCAGAGAACACGCCGCCAAGGTTTAATACAAGCTTATGAAATATTCTGTAACACGAAAAAGTTATAAGTGCGAAATGAGGATAACACATACAGACCATCGCGTCTCGCTGTATATAAGGTATCCTTCGTAGTTCTTTCAAGGCATCTTTGGATTCTTTGATCAACTTGGAATCTACTTTTTCGAAGTCCACTTTCTTGCTGTCTACTTAGAGAGAAAATCTGATTGAACGCCATCTTGTTTCACACTCTGTTAACAATGGACTTTAAAAACGTTTTTGTAACAAAGTTTTAGGTTAATATTCTGTCAAAGTAAAGACTCGTAGGATCTCAAGGGCTAAACCTATTAGAATTTTCAATAGTGGAGAGTAATTGTCGTGGCTTTATAATGTCACACGGTTACGCGCGATTATTATAACGAATATAGGAATTGTAACATAATTATTATAACAGATAGCCCATACGTGGATAATAATTTAAATAGAGGTAACTACGGTGATATGCTGGGCGAAGTAAGTTGGCACAGTTGGTTTGGATTATTAATGTCTCTCCCTGAGGGAGGATGTAAGACGGCCGCGTGAGCGCGCGCGCGCGCGATTTCTCTGTTATCGCGAGACCGGCGAGAGCGTCTCAAAAATGAGGGCGAAGAAGAAGAAGAAGAAGAAGCGTAACCGCCTGGTCAAGGAGCCGAAAGTTCGTCGGGCGTGGCTTCGGCGGCGGTATAAACTCTAACAGAGGGTTGAAGGGGGATGAGAGGGAGGAGGGAGGAAAGAGAAACACTTTTATCGAGCGTCGACACTCGGTGAACTTAGCTAAGATAGAAGAACTCTCGGGAACTCGACACGCGAACTTCGACCATTTAATGCACCCACCAATGTACATATGCAACTAGGTGCAGTAACGGCGAAGACGCCGCGGTCCCTGGTAATAATGTCTGTCCCGCGAGAGAACCGCGACGTCGAATGTAGATACGTCGAGCCCGTTTCCATAACGATCCCCGGCTAGCACGTGCAAACACACGGCGTATTCGCGCTATCGGGGGAGAATCAATTATTCGCGCTTTAAATATTTTTGCGCTACCTTCCGGAGAAATTTCCCTTTATTTTTTTTTTCCAGCTCGACTCGCGTCGTTACCACCCGTAACTGCAGCTTCGTCGAGATTTTTTCATTCAATTATGCGAATGTCGTGTAACGACGGAAATGGAATTAACTAATATACCGCCTCTTAACAAACATTGAATCAGTCGAGGGGATGATGCGTGACGTTCCGTGAGTCGGAAGCGACCACGTACGATCCAAGTTTCTCCGTTTCGAGTTTGTCGAGCGTCGGCAATTCACATTTCACGTTCGCAATTCTTTCTACCGCTATACCGTTCCGATCGACGACGGTACCGCAAAAAAGATATCAACTGAATATTTGCGGCGGCTATATACGGCGAGCATGGCGCGTGTTCCCTCGACTCACGGAGAGTCTACACACTCGCTCGAGTTGTTCGTGGATACGCTCGCTTTCCCGCTGTTCGCTGTTTAACATACGTCGGAACTGCCCGGTCTTATTATTCTATACGTGGCGCCGCGGGCGAGGGGTCGAAGGCACGAAGACAGGTCGGTTGGAATGTGTCAGCAGCCAGTGCGGCGTGGCACGTTGAGAAAAAGATCGGGTCGCGCGCTGCTAACGGGTGCCTCGATGCGCTTATTTGACACTTCGAGCGACAAACGGCCACCTTATTACCTTCCCATCGCCGTGTCGTCGTCGTCGTCGTCGTCGTCGTCGTTGTCGTTGTCGTCGTCGTCAGCGGCGGCAACGACGGTAGCGGCGGCATCTTCCTGTCGCGGAAGGTTCCCACTGATCGATTTCTGGAATTTTCCCTTCACGTACAGTAGAGTGAAGAATTCGAGCGGGAAATAAATTTCATCCGGTACTTTGCGCCAGATATTTTCCCCCATCTATGTCACGCTGACGTTCGTACGGCAGCTTGACTCCGACTCCTTCCTGTTAACGTACAAATTTGTATAAGTGCGTTATCGTATCAGTACTCTTTTCGAAAATCGCTAATGTTCTTTTCTTATCATCTTTATTCTAAAAATTGTCATTTTAAAGATTTTCTATCGTTTGCGCTTGCACTATCCTATTTCTAAAAATACGTTTGCTTTGAGTATAAAAGGATTAATTGGATAAATCTAACGTCTATTAAGCTGACACAGCCATTGCAGCACAATCGAATGAAAAACGAATAGAAATTTGATGCTTTGATGCAAATAGTTTTAAACTGCGACTTTGATCAGTACATTTTGTTGATATTTAAAGGCGATAAAGCCGCGCTTCGCGAGATAGAGTATCTCTTTAGAAAAGTTGTCGAGATAATAAATCTCTACGGGAATATAGGAAGCTCTCGAGATACGCGACCTAATGCGCATTCAGCCGGTCGGCTGCTCGCGAAATGTCCTTCAGTATTATTTATCGTGAGGATAATTCATCGCCAGACTTTGTTAATATAATAGCTTATTTGCATGGTGTTTTTGGAAAGGAGCCAAGTGGCGCTTACAGGCTGGATTGGCCGGATCAAATCGACCAAGTCTGATATATTCAATAACAAGTCGTTGGATCGTAATGATAGAAGCGTGTCGTAATGATAGAAACGAATAACTGTACGGATTTTTTATGCGAATTATCGACGAATGGGCTTGATAAGTTTTCATGAATTTGCTGGTTCTGCGAGATTTTTGTATCTAATAGCGTCTCTAATAAGTATTGCTTTAATTATGTATGCAAGAGACGTTGCATATCCGTGTGCACAATCTCGACCCGCGAGGTCACAGAAATTTCTCCGTCGATCGTAAAACTGATTAACTCATAATTGCTACCGCGGCCAAAGGCTAAATACACGATCATCTCAAACATATACGTGATGTCCTACTTTCCTCTCTGAAAGCTGTACAAATAATTAAAGTCAATAAAATGGGAAAACCGGAAAAACGGAAATTTTTTTATCTAGGAAAATCCCGCTGTAAACAGCGAAAATGGTACACACAGAGAGAGAGCTGTGTGGACTTTTCAAAACGTCTAGTTTGGGTCAAATGAAGCTACTGGATGTAATTAGTACGACTTTTCAGCAAAATACTACACGCAAACGCGTAATTTTGTACGTTTGATTGACTATCGTTTATATTATTTTAAGAGAGAATTATTTTACCTTGCAATCTTGTTAATG
Source organism: Solenopsis fugax (assembly GCA_003595255.1). Lineage (NCBI taxonomy): Eukaryota > Metazoa > Arthropoda > Insecta > Hymenoptera > Formicidae > Solenopsis > Solenopsis fugax. The sequence continues at coordinate 17,567 of QKQZ01053480.1, read as the reverse complement.
TTCGCGTTACTTTTCTGTCGCAATGGCTACGTGTGCAATTGCCCTCGTAACGATTGCGCTGAAATAACGATTGACTGTCGAAATTTCCTCATTCCGAAATTATCTTTGAATAACAATTTTGTGGACGGCCAGGCTACCGCACAGCGGTTGCCTTGGGATTGGTTAACTTGGAGTTAGGTCTACGATGAGTTTAACTGGTGTCGGTTACACCGTGTTACACAGCGGGTTAGTTTCGGATTTAGTAACAAGTTATGCGTCACTTAATTCCGGATGTTAATAGCCGCTAACTTTCTATTATTCATCTATGTATAATTAGTCGAGACTGTGATTCATTTCGATGTAGATTGAGTAATCTAATGCGCCGTTATTCGTCAATTACCGAGATTCCGAGTGTTGGAATTTCGATGAGAATTTCATGAGCGGAGAGAGTAGTCGGAAATTTTCTAACAACGCATATGAAACTCTGGCGAAACTTTTGTAACCGTTCCGCTGACAAACTCTATGACCGGAGGAAGTGATTCGAGATTCTGTTCTCGGCTTTATTATTCGTTTCATTATCGAGCTGCACTCGCTCGAGTCTCGATAGATCGTGTTGGCTCATCGAATCACGTTTGGCCCGCCGTGCAAGAGTACGTAACGTCCTCTGTAATCAGCGACCGGTCGATTCGGTTCATTGATCGTTCGCGAGACCGGTGATTGGCCGATTTGGAGACTAATTAATTAATGGGTGCTCCGCCGTATTCATCTCTTCCGTATCGTACCGTCGCTACCCTATTCGTCCCACGCCACGCCGTGAGCGATCAAGTACAGAGCGTGCGTTCGATTGCGAGGGATGCTTTAACCGCTATTCAAGGCTGATGCAGTTTCGATATCGCCTCGCGCGCCACTTTGTACCAACTGATCGACCGCCTATTTGCTGGATTCCACGGTTTCGAGAACCGTGCGTATTACTATATGCGTCGATTTCGGTACGGTCGATTCGTTCGACCAATCCGCGAATAGTGCTGTACGTATATTCTCTCTCTCTCTCTTTCTCTCTCTTTCTCTCCCTTTCTCTCCCTCTCTCGCGTAAACCTACCCCCGTATATTTACGCTTCTGATCTCGGTATGGCTATATCTTTGACGTTGACGTATATTATCTTTGATACAAAATCCTAGGATTGAAAAAAGCAATTTAATTTGATTCGTTTATCTTTTCAGATTATCACGCGTCTCCCAGGGATGGATCGTCGCGTCGATCGGATGATGGCAGCGAATTGGTGAGTGAACTTATTCATCGTACCTGCATGACTATTTTTCTACTTTTACCCTAAGAGCGATAGCGTCAATGATAAGCGCATTTAAAGAAAACAAATTCTGATAATTAATGTGATAACTCTTTAATTTGAAAATATTTTAATTTAAATACAATTTTATAATCGTGTTATATAATTCGTGAGGACGGAAGTAGTATCGAAAATAATCAAAATATTAACAATAAATGTGACGTGATATTTGTATAGTTGCAGATAATAATACAGATAAATAATTGCGTAGAGCAGAATCCTCATTAATTAACGCGCTGAACATTGACGCATTGCGCAAAGGGTTTATAATCTGATCTCTTCCATCTTGGTACCATTCCCGCGCAGCAGGGCTGTGTTGTTCACACCCAGTATATCCGCTCGCAAAACGCGACAGACTTCGTTACTTCGCGGTGGCTCATAATTAGGCCATCGAGCCTATTAAAAGTTAAGCGGGCTTGTTAAGCACGCGGCGCGACTATTTCTGGAACTAAGAGGCGTGTACTTACATCGATCGACACGTGTTTCGTCGGGCGGACGAAGTAATCACACGCTCAACTTACGCGTACTTGTTAAAAGATGATTAGCATCGCCAGGAGAAGAAAATTGTTGTTTAAACCGTTTAGTTTCTACATATACTCGCTCCGAGATGAGCCCGAAAGATTACTCTTTATCTTGACACTCTCATTTAAAAATTCTGGTGGCAGAAGTACCCTGCGAGAGCGGGAGGGAGATTATTTCATGACATTACACGTAATATTCCGGAGATAATGTAGTCACACGTTTCTCTAATTTCGGAAAATTGTTAGTCAAATGATGTAAAGAGGTCCCTGCCTCTTTTGTGAATAAAGTGTTAAAACTTAGCAATTAGAGAAGATTTTTACAAAGGAACGTAAAGTAATTTCGTATACTCGCGCATGCAAAATTAATCATTTATACGAAATACAAGCGCTTAGTTTGTAGGACACAACTTACAATTTCGAAGTAATTGAATTACAAAGTTTCCCAAGCTAACCAGGAGATTTTAGCTTTTAGTCACGACTGAGGAGAACGACTTATTTAGACGTAATTTAAATTCCGCGACGCGCGATATTATATTGGTTCTTAGAGAAAATCAGCGTGCAATTAAGATAATAGAGTTCAATTTATTTTGTGACGTCACGGATGAATGACGGTGACTTTTCACAGTTTGAAACTAATAATTTGCAAGTTTTGAGGAATGTCGAGATTATCAACTCGTAGAGTATTGGGAAAATTCTGTCGAGTCCGCGCGCGCGTTGTCGCTGTCAGCCCGACGCGCGGTCAAAGGTGCCACGCTCACGGTAAAAACCGCGAATGCTCCGGTGTAAACCAGAAAGGTAAATAGAAAAAAAGAAAGAAAAAAATATATATTTATATAGATCGGAAAATAAAAGCGGAAAAAGGAGCGGCCGCGCATCGGTTGCGGTCGATTCGGCTGGCGCTCGTGGCGATAGCCATTGGCGATAAGGACTTCATTGTCTCGCCGCCGAATCGAAAAACGGACGTACGTGTGCTCTAACGGGGGCGGGGCAGGAGAAAGGAAAAAAAAAATAGAACGGAGGAAGGAAAATCGGAACGTGGGTGGCGACAAAGCGACCAATGCTCAACGGATGCGAATTTTTCGGCGTGTCTGCATGCGTACGGACGCAGAAAAATGCACAACCCGCAAAGTGAGCTGAAAGCGAGTGTCGTCAGTCTCAGATAAACGGCGCGCGTACGAACCATAACGCCATTCGTGGTCCGAGAACGTTTGTCACGACGGTTGAAGTACCGGGATCCTGTAAAGAGTTGGAGAGAAAAAAAGCGAACATCAAGAATACGTGTATATGTCAGATAATTTTCTCTCGCATATGTAGAGTTAACGATAAAATTTTTATCTTCCTAGTATTATTATTGCTGCTTAACATTTTTGCCTGGGGTCAATTTACTCGCGTTCAACAACTATCGAGAAGCTTGTACTTTATTCGATATTTAATTAAATTCGTGTAATATCTTCGTTGCAAGGTGCTACCTCCTTGATTTGCGACAGTATTTATAATCAGGTGACAATCACCGGGCCGCAGGTGAAACGACGACGACGACGACGACGACGATCTCGGGAGTGCTGTTGGATTTTAATTTATCTCGGTTGATTGAATTTTGAAATTGGAAATAATTATTTGAACACACGAATGAGCGCGATTCGGTTTACCTGGTATCGTCGAATCGCGACGACGTCGATGTCGACGGTATCGCGGCGGATAAAGTATCGGCGCGCCATCGATCTCCCCAGCCGCCAGTTTCCTACGCTTGCAATTTCCGACTAGCTACAACAGTCGCCTAACCGGATCAATTTTTCATTCAAAGATAAATTGGGGACGGGGACGTGAAGCCCGGTAGCCGACCGCCTTGCGTGACAGCGGTTCGAAAAGCGCGACAAGGCGTGAACTCGGTTTAGCGCACTACTAGTTTGGCTCGCTCAGCGGATGTCTGCGTAAATTATTGGATTCCAGACAGCTGATCAGGATAATGGTGACACTTTGTAGTTTCTATCTTTATCCCTTGTACGAATTGCTGTGGTTAAGCAGTCATACGTGATGGCTTACAAACTGTTTTCAAGCTAAATTGGTCACTAAATAATATTTTCAATAATCATGACTTTCCAAGTTGTTAATCATTTTTCTTACACAGAAAAAAAATTAGTATTAAATTAACAATTCATTGTTTCATGTATAAGCAACAATATAAAATCTCTTTGGAAGTATTTATAATCTCAAAAAGATATAATTTGCTAACATAACGAAATTTTGTTTCTTCATGTAAGCAAATTATGTCTGATCAAGATTATCAAATTCTTCCAAGAAGATTTTATACTCTTATATATGAAACAATAAATTGTTGATTTGATAGTCATTTTTTTCTGCGTAGTAACAAAATTCATTATAATTTTTAAATTACTTCCTAGATATGAAATATTTGTGTGGGAGAATATTCAGATGTTGTTGATGATCTTGTAGTAATTATTGATATTATAATTAGAAAGTTTATTATCTTCTTTACTCGACATTTGTTCCTTATGACTTAGACTTTTTTATGATTTTATATATTTATTGCGGACACACATTATACGGATATTTCTTGAATTTATATTTGATGAAGCGTTAGCCATATTATTGAATATACGAAATAATTTAGTGAGTCGAAATTCGTCATGTGACGCGTGGTGTCATTGAACTATGATCGAGCATTTATGATTTGGTGAAAAAAAGTCAAATTACTTAAAACAAGGCCACAGATTGCAGTGAACCTCGCCGATCGTCTAATGTAATTTCTGTGCCAACGGGTAGAAGCATACGGGAATAAATAGCGTTAATTTCTCAGTTTTCGGCGTAAAATTGCGCGATACGGCTATTTCCTCGTATTCGGGGAGGGCTTGTAACCGGCGAGAGGGCGGAAGGTAGGAAACGTGGGCGCGGTGGATGGAGGCGCAGCGGGCCACCCTGTAACTTGGAAGCCATATTAATAGTCGGCACTTAAGAGTTTCATTAAGTCGCGACCGCTCGATCACTGCCTACCGCGTCGCTCTCCCGCCGGCAACTTTCAGGCCCCATAACCGCCATCTCCGCTTTCAGGCTACCTTCCTTAAGCTAAAGTTACTTCCGTCTACCTTCGTCTGGAAGTCGCGTACGTAAACCGGGGTTCTGTCAATTCCGACGTATTACATTTTTCATCCTACTAATTACGAGCGAACTCGTGAAATTTCTTCCTATTGTATCTTGTGCTATTTCTTCGCTCTTCTACTCTAAACGGCATGCATATTCATTCATTTCTTTCTTTAGATTAAAAAAATTTTTTATCTTGTATGAGATAATCTCTGGTGTTGCCTCTGTAAAGAATAACGATATTGGATCGTATTGGTAAAATTTTTATCTCCGAAATAAATATTTGCAAAATATACACATACGCCAAGAAATAATTGGGATATATGGTAAGAAAAGTAGCTTCGTTAATTAAGATGTATGGGAAAGAAGGTAACTTCGATCTACTCGCCGCGCTCCCTCCAGTCATAAGTTTAATTCTGCGATAATAATTAAAATTAACGTCATATAATTCTGTTTAAATGAAGTTTTCATTAGCATCTACTAACATCGTGCGATATTTGTCAACGCGAGCACGCGCATAAACACGACATGCAATTCCCGTAGATAAATGTCAGTGTTGAAGCATCGCGTAACATGAACCGCGATATTTATCGTATGAAAATATTACGAAGGGTATAAACTTCTTCGTTAAAGTCAGAGCTTGTCGTAGTATCGCCAGTAGACGGAAGTTTCTCTTGATTAAGCTTCGATCTAGCCTTTCAATTAAATCGTATTTATAATTTAACTTGTGATTATAAAATTTCTTTTCTTATTAGGTATTGTACATTTCACAATATACCATTTATAATAATGTACAATATTGACATTACTTTATTTCGATGAGAACTGAATAATATAAATTGTAATGCAAAATTGCATAACGGACCTTATTTATGCAAAGAGGTTTCTTTAGCACAAAAAAAAACGAACACAAAAGATATTCTCGCTCTAAATTTGATTACGCCATTATAATTTTTCGCTAATAAAAAGACTAAAATACGAAACCGTCGCTGCACAAGTAGCAGGTATAATTGATATGCGAGATACGGCATTCATAAAGTTCTACTTTTATTAAGGATAATAATAGTTCATTCCGCGTACGAAATGCGAAACGAAGCCGAAGGGCGCGTATAAGCGCGGATGTAATTGTCATTCATAGAGTCATAAGGCTCGCGACGCGATCTGCACTTTATTTTTCTTTTTTTGTGCCGGATAAGGGGCAATTTACCTTCCCATTCACGCGCACTTATCGCGCCTCTAAAGGATATCTTGAGGCAATTAGCCAAACGGGGTGGGCAAACGAGAGTAGCGGCGCAGCTCGGCAGCAATTGCGGCGGCAGCTCCTCGACTGCGTATTAATTAGCGCTTCCCACACATTTGGCGGAATTATCCGCCCCGATCAGCCGTCGCGAACGGGTATTTGTCATCGGGGAGAGCCCGCGCTGCATCGGGAACGCCTAATCGCTCTCGACTCCACTGTTCCGCAAAGTATACCACAGTCAGTGCAAATAATTACTGATTCTCGCCCGTGGCAAAAATGCGATGCGGGATACGCGAGCGGAGAGAATGGACCGACCGTAAACACCCAGCTGCATTTGCAGCACGCGCATCTCCGCCGTCACCACCGCCTCTTCTACCACTTTTACGCGAGAATTTATGACCCTCCGTACGCCAGTGATTGAGATGGGCGTATCTAATGGCGCGGCTGTCCGCGTCGACGATCTATGCGAACCGATTCCCGCCTGCATCCCTCCCTCTCTTTCTCTCTTTCTCTCTTTCTCTTCACTCTTCTCTCTCGCTTTGTCTCCGTCTCTTTCTCTCTACGTCTCTTTTGTCGGCCCGACAGGAGACTCTCCTTTCTTCCTGCCCGTAATCGAACGCAGAAAAAGGGCAAAGGGGGGGGGGGGAAGAGCAACAAGGATGGAGGGTGCGGCGCGGTTCAAACGCCGGCTTGATTTAGTCTATCCGGTAAATAAAATTAAGTTATCACGCGCGAGGGAGCTATCGATGGGCTCAGGTGGTTCCTAGACGCCTCGAGCGACTCCGACTCGCTGATTTTTAACAGCAGCCCAACGATTTTGCTTCGAGCAACGCTTGAAACGGTAAGATGTGCGAATTTGACAATTATTGTATCTCATCGTATCTAATTTATCGAAACATCGCGCAGCGAATCCGTGTTTGGTTGATTCTGATAACGCAAACATTTCAGTCGCCACCAATTTCGTGGTCGCTTTCGATTTCGCTTACGATAATTGGGCGGTAATTACGATAACCCCTAATAGCCCCTGGGGATGCGGCCGGTATCGCTCTCGTAAAAAACGCGTGTTTTTTTTCTTTTTTTGCAAATGAGTTACGAGCGGAGGCAGAACAATGTTACCGCAGAATTTCGTAATGGCACACAAGGAACGTGCAATTTGCCACGATAACAGTTGTTCGGCTCGTGTAGCTTTCACCAGGCGAACCGTGGGCAGGTAGCAGAATTCGGCCAGGCATGCATGACAGTATTGTCTTGCGGTAACGAAATTTCATTATTCGTGTGGGTTGCCGCGTGCACACACGCTCCGCAACGTGGCTTTGTACCGCGCGAACAAAGATAACGCTGATGTCCGCTGTCCGCTGTCTCATCTATAGGAGTAATCGTAAATAAAGTCGGCGGACCGAGAGAATAATGACCGCGGTTTTCCCCGCGCGAGATAGAAGATATCAGTTTTTTTCCAGCTTGCATTACACGCGGCATTAATCGTGAGATATCTTCCGGATAAAGTTGTCTGATTATGCGGTTTACCAAAAATTATAATGATGTGTCCAATTAAATTACTCGTGGATTCGTGCAATATTGTCATATTGCGCGTTGACGGAAATTTATGTGTATGCAGAAGGTCCACATGTTACAGTACTTTCTCTAAAAAGCAGACGTGTTAATCAATAGGAAAAATATGTTTGTATAGATGTCAGTTTAATGAAACTCGTAACATCAAAAAAGAAATTTTTCTGTAGACCTGTGCAGTAGTACTTACATGTTACGTTACGTGAAAATTATTCGAGAAACATTTTGTCGCGAATGTAAAATTTATAGTGGATGTGAGAGCAATCGAGAGTCGAAAGCTGTATGTATACAAGACGATCGAGTGCGTTCGTGCAGCAATAAAGGAACCCGATCGTCGTCACACGTAGTTCCCTAATTGGCTGACTCTTCGTGGTGGCGAGCATTCGTGAGAGCATTCATGGCATCATAATTTGTCTCGAGAGGTTCGTCAAAGAGCGCGCGTCGTCGTTATTTGTGACAGTCACTTTGACCGATTTCAACTCGAATCTCACTTGCCGATATCCGTCCTTCAATCTCTCTTTCTCTCTCATGGTAGCTTCAGGGCGAGAATACATCGTTATATTTGACGTACGCGAATGTATCAGCAAAATGGCTGAAGATATAATCGTTTAGTGACCTACATTCAATTAATTGGTCTCTTATTGTCTTCGCGTGGTTGATATGATTTGCATTGTATGTATCATGTCGCGTTGCTCACTGCGCGTATACACACACATGTATACACAATGAGAGAGAGAGAGAGAGAGAGAGAGAGAGATATTGATATCATAGACTTCTATATTATACCGCTGGCTAGCTAGATCGTGGTACAGGAAATTAATAGTAGGGATGGTATCACGTATTGTGCCATTTGTACCATTGGAATTTACTTGAAATGCATCAGATTTATGTTGCGTGTAGGAGAGTGATAATACAACAATAATTTCTAATATGTAATCAATACTATCGTATATTTGAAATCGAACTTGAAACGCTCAATCTTTTAATAAGGAATTAACGTCACTTGGAATTCTCGATGGTTTTCCAAATAGAATAAATCGCTCCTCAAAGGGATCGGATTCGATTCTTATCGTTAAATTGTCATCACTTTCGTACACGGGTCATCGCACCGCGCACCGGCGAGATCGCGGTAGTAGTCTTCCTCTGATTCGCACGTTCATGTTCTTGTATCGCAGCAAACGGGTGAGCGTTACTAATATGGGCAACGTAACGCTGCCGCGGCATTCCCGATATTACTATTTAGTCACGAAACCGCAAGCCCGGACGACCGTTCAAAGCCGCGTGGCGTAAGTTATTGGCTTTAGCGTTGTTCGCAGCGGTGTGTCCGGCATTACGGTGTCCTGCACATACCGGCATCACCGCCAACTGCGCATCGCGTTCTACCGCAGCCTTCGCTGTGGCGACGGCGACGTTTCCACTAAATCGATTTCTTCGTGAGCGCGGTGACGCGTGGTGCAGGTCTCGATCGGAAGGAAGGAAACGTCGGAAATTCGATCTCGCGCTCGGTCATTGATGAAAGACGCTGGTCAAAGGCCCGCGAAGAAGAGTCTCTCTCTCTCTCTCTCTCTCTCTCTCTCTCTCTCTCTCTCTCTCTCTCTCTTTCTCTCTCGACCACGCGCGGGTAGTTCTTATAATTTATGAAACTCTCGAGTTACCGTAGTAGAAGCTGTGAGAGTTAGGCCGGATCGTAAAAAGTAGTGAGAAATCCGCACGTGCTAACCGACAGACGTACGGTCGTTCCCATAAATACTGGTTAAAGTTAACTGTGGTTTAACTGATTCTCTCCGCCCGTTTCCAGGGACAATACTTGAAAGCTTGAAAACTTTAGTTGTTTGCAACAAAAACGGAGTAGAGCTGGAGTAAACCGTAGTAACTCACTGCCCGACTTTGCCTCTTCTTCCACCGGCTTCGTGTATTCGCGTCATTAAAGCCATGGCGCAGACAGTTTGCACGATGAAGATCGTATAGACGCCGAGTGCTCCCTCAATGATTCATAAATCATTGGTTGAGTCTTCGACCGGGGCGCATCGTTATCCCCACGAAAAGCTGCGGCGCTCGCACGGTAGCAGGGGGAGGATCGGAGACGCGGGGTGCCGATAGGTATCGATAACCCGAATTTCTCGGTTATAAATCGGTCGCCGGTTCACGGGACGTGATGTACGAAGAGTTTAAGGGCATCGGACGTTATTGGAATTTACTGGCCCGAAAATTGGGACGCGCTAAGCCCTCCGGAATTACATGTTCCTTCCTTCCTGATCTTCCTTCCTCGATTCCTCGGAAGGATCCTACGCCACCCGTCTCCGCTAAACCGTCATTCTACATCCATTCACTTCCTCTTTTCTTCCTGCTACTTCTTCACTTGTTTTCTCTTTTTCTTCGCCGCGCCACGTTGTTCGTCCGTCCGAATCCATCTGTCTCTTCCACGGCATTCACTACTTGTATACGGTGTATAGGGTGTCGCTGAAAATGTGAAAGAATTTTTCCTACTTTAGTAAACTATTGATAGTTGTGGAATTATTTAATGATGAAAATTTTTAAAATGTAAAATTTTTTTTAATTACTTGTAACTTTCTTAAAAATTTTTCAATATAAATTTTTTTTGTATATTCATAAAATGCTTATTTGATATCAGCGATATTAACTTATGCATCAATTAATAATGCAAAATTACACCTCTAATTTTAGTAGAATAATCGGCGCATCATTAAAAAATTTAAAAACGAAATTATATCAAGCTTACGAAAATTATTACTAGACACAAACTCTTAACTGAAAATATTAATATTGATCTAGTTTGTGTTCTATTGGTCGTTATATTTATTTTTTAAAATTTTTTACTGCAAATTATTAGCTTGCTACATTTAAGAGTTTTCTACAGAATTTTAGCAAGGAAAATTTGATATCACAATTTCGCCAGAAATAGTTTCCGGGACATCGTATGTAACTGCCATCCGGGATCGGTGAGAGTAAGTTAAAATGTAAGTCGCTTACCACGTGTTGCAAACTTCTCTCTCTCTCTCTCGACTTGTATTTATTCTTAATTTAGTTTGTAAGTATTTACCGATTTCTCTCCTGTTCTCTTCTGTACATCTATCTGTCCTTAGAGGGCTTGCCCTAGAACTGCAATAAAAGCATATTCATTCATTCATTCATTCTCTCTCTCTCTCTCTCTCTAGCTCTAGCTCTTTTTCTCTTTTTTCGTCCAATTTGTTTTTTTTTTATATTCTACATCGAGATCGCAATCGTGCGCGATGCAATGCACTCAATAAATAAGACATACGGTTAGATACATTATGCGCTTTCTACGTTACGTCACATCTTGCGTGGATCGTCGGGGGTTGCTCGGATGCTTGTACGTGGCTTACGAGGGTAGTTGGAAGGAATAGGCGGAGATGCGGTTCGTGAATATGAAATTGTACGGTAAATAAGATCGCGTGGACCGCGCGTATGCAGTCCGAAACCGAAGGCGAAGGCGCGATCTGTTCTGGCTCGTGGGACGAACGATGCGTCGCAATTTCGGAAGCGGCGTGGCGCGGCGGTAATATCTCTCCTCCATATCCGTGGCGTCCACGCCGTTGATATATATCCGCGCGGGATATGTATATCGCAGTAATGTACTGCATATGTTATTACTGCACCATATTATTACGCGGCTTGCTTTATTAAATCTTGTTACGCGGCAAAGCCGCAAACTGCTACAGCGTTATAATTCAATTTCAGGTAAAAGCAAATCCATTAGACCGGGCGGCCGGGCCGCACACGTGTGTCGCCGAAATGAAAATGTTCGCGGATGCGACGTTATCCGGCTGTCCCTGTCCGAGGGTAATTACATATTACGCGCTGCTTATAACCGGTTTACCGTTGTCAACATGCAACGCGCGGTATCGGCGTTGACCTTACGCTTGATTTGCGTTTAGCTTAACAGACACTAGATACGAGAGCCGTTGAAATCGTAGCGACGATATCTAGTGCCTCGTATTGCGCGAAACGGTCTCGTGGGACGTGGGACGCGCGACTAGCGACGCGCGCGGTCCAACCGGCACGGATTTTTCCAGCTTTGATTTTGAAATTCGCTAGCTTTTATACCGTAATAGCGGCATCGTCCGTGAGTTAATTTGATGCGAGGGTCACGTGTGGCGATGATTTGCCATTCAACGCCCATTCCGGAATTGGCGAGAAAAGGCAAAAAGTGATACAGCAAATGCATTCGAATGCGAGCTCTGGGCTCGCGCACCACGAATTAGAATAATTACATACAGTTGCACACTGGCGCCGGACCACGGCCGTTCGTATGTATGTTCGACCCGTGGTGAGTTAACGATATAGCAATGAAGGAGATAGATTACTAAACGAGAGGTGTGCAATCGAAAATAGACGGAACTTTTCCAAGGCAGGTGACGAATGATAGAAGAGCATTAAGTAATGATGGTCTTACATTTCCTAAGATTAACTCTTATTCGTGAAACGTAATGTAAAATTTTATTCAGATTATATCCGTAAATTTATATTCTTCAATGTTCGAAAGACTTTTCCTTGACAGCATATGCTGTCTTATTCCAGTCTATTAACTCTTCATTCATTTAATAATATTCAAATAATGTTAAATTGAAATTAAATGTTATCTCTCTCTTATGTCTCTCTGAATATGTAATATTAGATCCAAGTTTTACGATCGTAAGTAGATGGAATTGATAAAGTGTGTGTTTGATTTAATCAAATTTAGTCGTCACTAACATATTCTGAAATAAGAAATTCGTAGGAAAATGTTATTTAAAGTGAAAAGGAAGCTCTTCTAGAGACTCTATCTAATCAAACTAGTTTTACATTCCTGAAATAGGTACGTGGGCGATGCTTACAGGGGGATGTTATCCTGCACGAAATATACAAATCCGCAATGTACGCAAAAGGATCGTAGTCGCTTCAGCGTTCTTCCTTTTTGACATTCCGAATAAATCCTTTGTGCCGTCTGCTCGTCTTTGCGAAGGAACTTTCGGAATTACTTGCGCGGAACTATGTGCGCGTATCGTATCGCGCACTCGAAAGAGAGCGTCTCTCGGACTTCAGCGACCTTTGCGGTCGCTCGTCTTTCCTTTCTTTGCTCGGGGTCTATTAGTTAGAGAGTAGAATTTAGATGAGCGGAATAGATTTCCCGCAGACACTTTTGCGGAGTATTTTCTTTTGCGGTTTCGCTAAGCGGCCATCGCGGGCGGCGTCTTTCTCTAATGAAACATTTTACATTTCGCGCATTAGCCACCATCGTGGCGGGCCGCGGTTGGCTCCACGTACGTTTAAAGTCGTTATCCGTCTCATTTCTCTCGTCTCGCCTCGTCTCGTCCCGCCGCGACGGACTACTTCGTGACAGAAACCATTTGCCACCGCCGACAGTGGCTGCCGCTTCAAATACCTCGTCGGGATGTGTTATTTCTGCGATAACCACCGCTGAATAAATCGAGGAAAGTACATCAAAATTTCTACTATGCTCCACACAGGGTTTGGATGCTGTTTGATTATCGCTAAAATTCTGGATGCTTTTTTCATTCGTGTGTACCTATTTAGAATTTCACGTTCAAATCCTGTAGTACTGTTCCCGTTTATACTTTGATATAAATATCACAATCATTCTTGCAATTATATAAATTACATAGTGTGAACTCTCGCGAGCTAGTATTTATATACTTTTCACTCATAAAAAAAAGAGATTGTGAAACGAAATAGAAATTATTAATTTGACAAAGCAATCTAATATCTTCCTAAAATAATATCTTTGTGGATTTATTATAAATCGATAATTTTAAATTTAATTTCACTGACAATCCATTCGTCTTGTCCAAATCTTACGTATCTGATTGATATTCGAAATCGCATGTATTGCACATAACATGTACGTACATGCAGTATGGAATGCGGATGATTATATTGGTCGCCCTTGTCGATAAGGACATCCTACATCCCGTTCCCCCTTTGTTCATCCTCCCGTTTGTGCGGATCGAGAGGCTTACATGTTCCCACCACCAGCGCGGTTTCTATCGCTGGAAACGTCGATCCCCGGTAGCCCGTGCACGTGCACACACGTGCAACGCGTATGTATGCGAATTGCGCGGGTACGCCGCGCCAGGAGGACTGGAGACATATAATTAGGGGGAACGGGGGATGCGGGCGGCACGCGACGCCGGGAATTATCCACAATTATCGCGTGCCTACGTCATCCACGGCGCGTCGTCGACGATGACGGTATGACGGTGTGACGGTGACCATTGGCTCATCTCCTCGACGAATCTCGCGCGAATTTATATACGCGACGCGACGCCTGCCGGTGGCCATCATCGGCGTCGGTGTGCGTTTGGGGCCCCATCCAGGCCCTCGACCGGCTATTTTATTACCCGGTGATGGAGATCGACGATGTGTGTGCGAGGTAAATGACATTTTTCAAAGCGCGGGCGTTTCATTAGTTCCTGCAGCTCTCTCTCTCTCTCTCTTTCTCTTTCTCCTTTTCTCTCTTTATTCTCCGCACACGGTCGATCGGTCGTGTTTTTGACGTATCGTCGTCGTGGTCGTCGACCACGTTTCGCGTCCGCAAAAGTATCAATTGTACGAGGTTCCAGAAGACTCTCTCTCTCTCTCTCTCTCTCTCTCTCTAGTAATCGTCCGTTTTTATATTATCATTCGCATTATACAATGGGTTCATCGGCCTGTGGCATGGGTTGAATTTGGCTACGCGTCGAGAGTCTCGTTCATTATCGTATTTTCGTCGGTTATTGATGTATGAGAAATATTATTCCACCGGTAATATCCGTGGATACGAAACGCACATCCGCGTTTCGTCCGTGCGATACGCGTGATAGGACGTGGACTCGAATTTCTCTCATATAAATCTCGCGACATGCGTGGTTACGCACGTTATCCGTGAGCAGGGAGATAACTGTACGGATTATCGATGTCCCGTGAACAAGCAAGTGCTACTTGGCTATGATTTCTCTTGGAGTGTCGCTCGGGTACTTGGGGTGAAAGTAAAACGGAAACAGTGAAGTGAGTTCTACCTCGTGCACAGCTCGTTTAGATTGCGGAACTGTCAGAAAGCGCGGCTCTTCGCGGCTCGTAAAGGCGTAATTGAATCGCGAAGTCTAAGGGAACATCACTCTCGGTACATGCTCTTGAATTTAAATGTCGCGTCAGCGATGTGTGGATATGTAAACGTCTTTGAAACACGAGCCTGGAGTCTCCTTAATGAATATTTATTTAATCCCTTTTATAGAAATGATTACATTAAATATTCTTTTTTATAAGAAGACCAGATTTATTTTAAGGATTTGCGAATGCATTTGGAAACGGTACGCGTTGCATGTCTCCTCTTCGTATAAAATCTTCTCTTCTTTTGTAATATATCAAAAGTTTTACAATTAATTTATGCATTAAGGCTTAACAGTCGTTGGTTCGTAAGCCACGACTCGACGCACCGCGCACCGCGTCTCGTTTCGCTGGCTTACATCGCTTCGCCCGGCGGCTTGGACGATGAATCGACTCGCTCAAACCGGTAGGTTTATCCACGCCGATACATTATCCGGAGATGGTTGGGAGATCCGCGCGCGGATAGGGGTTTCGCCGAATTAATCTCCCACCCCCGGCTCCTCTTCTCCTCCACCTCCTCCACCTTCTCCACCTCCTCCACCTCCTCCGTCCGTCCTCCGTCCTCCGTCATCCATTATGCAAGCTCGATCGTCGAGAAGGAGTTAGCTCGCGAGGACGAGGTACTCGCGGCAGTGATGACGCGGGGGATGGGAGACGTTTTGACTCGGAGAAACGTGAAGGCGCGAGATACTTGACGGGGTACGACGACAACGACGACGACGACGACGACGACGATGACGATGGCGGCGGTGGCGGCGGCGGCGGTGGTGACGATACAACCACGGGGTGGTAGACGGGAAATGGATGCAGGTATAGAATCTTTAGGTACGCCGAGCGTCGAGCAGCCTCGGGGCTTGCTTAACGAGTAAAGTCGCTCGCCCCGACCCTACCCGGTCGTGCTCCTCCTCCTCATAGTTCTCGCTGCTCGCCGCGCAGGTAACTTTGAGACGAGCTAACCAACTAGGTAACTCGCAATAACCTCGTTGCGCGTTCCTTTTAATAAAGCAGTCGCCTTTACTCGCCCTTTACTTTTCCGGATTCGTCGAACGGATCGTATCGCTTGTCCTGTTGTTGTCGAGGGACGTGTCCGATTCGCCATAACAGGAAGAAATAATGTCCACGGATTTCGTGAGAGGATTTCTAACGTGAGATGGAAAGACGGACGCTCTATATCAATACTTCTCGTCCATGGGGGAGATGATTAACGAAATCTAAAGCTAATTCGCGAGACTGCTCCTTAGAAATGCAAAGCAGAAGAAAAAAGAAACTTGCTTTTTATATTCTATATATAATATTTGCGATATATAATTTGAAAAGACTGTTCTTAGCTCTCATTGGTTTTCATACTTATTCATGTATCTATGTCCATTCTTCATCCCTTAAATACTATCACTAAGTATCATATAATCACCCTCGTTAGAGCAAAACGAATATGTTAATTTGTTAATGCTCGCGGAAACGCGACAGTAATCTCGCGAGGTATTCGCGCGATGAATATCGGGAAAGTAATTATACCGTTAAACTTACGGTCATCGCTACAACAAATGCCGGCGCGCAATAGAATCTAGAGAGGCTCGTAAACGCGGACAAGTTGTTCCTCGTTACTCGGCCTATAAAGCAAGCGAAATGACATCAACGCGCCAGCTAACGGCCCATCCGACTCGCAATAATTCTTGACGTATGTTTTCCGGGTTTTCTTTAATAAAACTTGTATCGCGCGTCACAAAATATCGGTATCGTTAATCCGCGTCATTTCCCGAACCACGTTTGCGCGTCAGTACGGTACGTCAGAACAGTACGTCGAACATGGTATTTAGTTAATACTACGCAAAGAGTATTTGCGCACTTGCTATGTAAGCCCGATGTAAACGAGATGTTCAAATCAAGCCTCTACGTTTTCCGCAATACGCTGCACCCATTATCCTTGCTGTTAGGTTTCAACGCTAGATTACCAAGCAACAAAAATAGCGTACAAATGTATTGCAGATTTGTAGAAAAGGAGAAGGCAGCTTTTCGACTTAATCTCAGAATATGTAATCTCGTAGCGAGGTCGCGCGAGGAATAAAAGCAAGACTAAACTCTCGCGAGATTAAATTAGGAAACGTAATTTGGTGTTATAGCTTGAAGAGGTTTCTTAGAAGAAAGAATTTTATCGAAAGTACAGAGGAGAGAGAATGAAGGTCTGGGAAAAAGTAAATACTACAGTGTCTCGGAGATGCGAAAAAGATTTTTGTCTTATATCAAAATCAAAATGCGATATCGCACATTGTAACAGAAGTATCACGATAGAGATAGCGAAGACAGGAGCAGTTAGGAAGCCGACGCATCTCACGGTAACGAACGTTGAGAGCGAGGGAAACGAACGCGAGGGAAGATAGAAAGGGAAGGGAAGGGAAGGGAAGGGAAGGGAAAGAGACAGAAGGTGGTAGGACACGCTTCGGTAAACTCGTTTGCCGGCTGCACCCGCGGATGTCGACGAGAGAACAGGAGAAGCGAACTCCTATTCCCCAATTGGCTCCTATCTTCGCACCCGTCGTCTCCGCCGGCGGCGGCATCCCCCTTGGCACCCCCACTCGCCCTCTCGTCGTTGTCATACGTATACGAGGGAGGCATATACGAGTCGCCTGGCAAGGTAGGTCGGCGTGGCAAGAGCCAGGATGTAAGGCGCAACGCGCCGGCCGGCGTCGCGGC
>QKQZ01053474.1:0-25354 GCA_003595255.1 Solenopsis fugax | reverse complement strand
CTATCGACGCTCTTTCCCGCCAACGGAACGCCACGGAGCGGACGCAGCGCAGCGAAGCGCTCTTGAAATCACGTTTAATCGGGAATTACATACGGCCTGCGCAATTAGTTCTGTATTCGTCGCGTTTCGGTAATAAGCGCGCGCGTGTGAGGGCTATGGAAAAGCAGCGCTGCGAAGGATTTCGAGGGAAGGAGCAGCAGAGGCTTTGTCGGTATCGGTCGGTGCCGGGCAGCGCGACCGGGGAGAGAGGTAAATAACCTATCATTTGTTTATTTACTCGCGCGGTACTAATCGTTCTAAAAGTAACTAACACGTTTTACACATTTGGATTTGCAGTGTACTCGTATATGTTAAATTTAACATGTATTTTCTGTGTATAGAAAGTATGTACACGTATAATCGACTTGAAATTTTGATGTAACATTAATTTTGCTTTAAATAATATTGTATGTGATATTTAAACGGATCGAAGCATTTCGATTTTTCGATCGTATCTACTTAAACGCAAGTTGGTATATTAAGAAGGCATAAGGTGATGCGTGTCGCTCTTGAAATTCGTAGTCGATGTAAATTGCGAGTATCGAATAGATCGGCATTCAAAACGAAACGATATCGGGCGGACCGCCGCAAATCTTATACATACGTTCGCGATGGCGTATGCAAAGTAAATGGCAGTCGTTTGCTGCAGTCAGTTCCTCCGGGCTATATCTAAAAATCGCAAGAATAATAGGATATTCCTCTTCCGGGATTGGAGTTACGCGCAGTTAAAATATTGGAGTTAAAATATCGGAAATGTGGAAAATACTTTCAGAGAATGATGAAATATATGTGTGGTCGTTGAAATGCGATAGCCGAGCGGAAAGACAAATTCCGGATTATGAGAATTCGGTGTTCATCGATTTTTTGCTGCTTGCGGAGCTGTTTAATTTCACTCGCCCCGATTGCAAATATTCAAATATCAATTTATCAAATATTCATAGCTTCAGCCTCGCATGAGTCGCGTAAAGTAAACAGTTCGACTTCGTAGATAATTATTCCACGGTATGACGTTTCTAAAAATATAATTTTTTTTTTCGTAACTAGAAGAATTATGGACATATTCATTTTCGCTGGAAGTGATACCGTGCTTTAGACACCGGGCTGAATATTAACGAAGGGAGCAGTGAGTTAGGTCAGGTGACGTTTAAAATCACACCACCTGCTGAGCAACGGCGCCGAGCCATTAATTTTAATGTTGGTCTTGCAGAAGACCACGTTATATTCAGATATACAAAGCACCCACTGCGTTTGCCGCGTGGGGGTTTCCGTAAACAGAGTTTCTCGTGTTGGACTTACGGAGCAAAATTTGGAGTTTTTATTTAGTGAGAAAGTTTCACCCTGGCGTTTGCTTTTCGACTCAATGTAGGAAGAAATATTCGTTTACTTACGCTATGAGACGGCACGCAATGCATAAAGCCCTCCCATCGGAGCGATCACCGTATAAACTCTTTTCATGTCCTTTGATCGAGCTTGTAGCGCCAAGCGAGAAATTCAAACTTGCCTCTGAGTTTACTGAAAACTGAAATATATTTGCAATTGAAAACTTTTTATACATAATGAATTAATTATCAACTAACTTAAAATTCTTATTTAAATTTCTATTCGATGATGAAGCACTCGTTCGCGTGAGTCTTAATAACATTAGTTTTTAACATACTAAAATATCAACATAAATTAAATGAAAAACATGCACTGACAAAAAAGACTGGTTATAATTATCAAATGTATAGTGAAATAGTATCAATTAATTATTTGGTCAATGTAACCAAAAATAATTTTATTTTTCTAAATATTTAGTAACTTATACCAGGTTTGATAATACTTACTAAACATTTAGTAAAATAAAATTATTTTTGGTTATATTGACAAAATATTTAATTACTGATACTAATTCACTATATATTCGGTAGTTATAACCAGACTTTTTTTTCAGTGTGCAACAATGTATAATTTTGTTGTGTTTATAGTAAAATTGCATATATATATATGCATTGTAGCTGCCGGAAACTTAAACTGATCTTATAAAGCAGACAACAAAAAGTCAAACTGCTAAAGGAGATTCTTCGCATCAACAGCGTACGTGCTAGCATGAGGGTGCACGTAGATGGCATACGGCACCCTTTCACGCGCATTTTTCATTCTCAATTTAAATTCACAGCCCGCACTATAACCGCGTGATTCGTGATAAACCAACGCAAAACGAGATACTGTCAACCAACTAGTAAAACGCGCATCCGCGTTTATTGCTACGGCTTTATTCGTAAAAATGCAAACATGATTGCATAAACATCGATTGAGAGATTACGAAACTAATTCAAATGTTCAATTAACGCTGCATGTTTATCAGACGATGCTATAATTTTCAACAGATTTGCATATTCTGCGTTTATCATAAGCGGAACGCAATCCTGTTTTTGAAAGATGATAAGAAGATGAGTTCGCACATGATTGTATAGTGTGTGCGATTTTAGTTGCCGTCGCGTACGGAACCAGAAGTCGGACGATAGAGGGAAAAGGTGGAGTTATTTTATTTGATAAATGCATGGGAGTATCTGACAGCTGCTGCAAGAAGGCTGGCTCTCGACACTGTCGTCTCTCTCTCTCTCTCCCTCCCTTTACGAGTCGCGTCTCTCGATTCTATTTTCCAACTTGAGTAGGATGAGCGAGGGGTAAAAGCGGGTGTCGAGGATGGCTGGGTCGAACTCACCACTTTGCCTCGGCTTAAAAGGACACCCAAGTTGGCGCAGCCGAAGCTTCTTTGGGATGTTCGGAACTCGCTAGTCGTCAACGGGCATGGGAAGGTTGTCGCTGATACTAATGTCTTTTCTTAACGAAGGAAGAATTAGTGCTTCTCCTCGACGACAGAGTTGTTGAAGGAGTGAAATTAGAGAGCACAGATTCTTATTTAATGGCAAAATAATAAAGCTTCTCTCTCTTTCACGGATGCGTACTGGTGATTTATGCACGTTATTTAATACTTCTCGTAATTTGCTTTTCTTTACACTGCAACTGATTTTGTCAATATCAAATTTATATATACGGTAAGTTTACTTGTGCATCCTGGTTTGAGTTTGAAGCGTAACTTTACTCGACTGGAAGTCTTGTGGGATAGGTAGCCTTGCTCAAGTACAATTACGCTCCATGCTGCAATTTCTAATCGTTATATTGCTCTGTCAGGTGCAGCGGGATTAATTTGCATTTACAACTCGTGCACAACTGTTGCATTAACTGTTATTATAATTTTATAGAAATATCATTGTACATCTAAGATCACAGGCTATCGATTTGATTGAATAATATAATTTACGACATTTTATTGAACAAGTAACTCAATATAGTTATATTTATGGAAAAAATTAATAAAAAAAATAATAGAGATAGACATTCTCTGTCTTGTTACTTTCAGTTCTATTATGTTTTCAAAGAGACTTGAAAGGATCCGCTCTTACAGATTAAAAAAGCGTATAATTAAGTCACGAGTTAATGAGTTCTACACAGCAATATTACAAGTGAACAGTCTCCTTGGATTCTTCAAGAGAGTATTCAAAAAAAATTTTTATATGGCTAGAAACTTACGTTACACTTCGTGCATTTATTTAAAAATAAAAAGAAAAGAAAATGATACTTAGCCTTTAAGTGTGTCAGAAACGTTGTACGAATAACTGCTCATGAAATTCTTCTGAAATAACTTATAAAGCAGATGAAATTCTTATTTCAGTAATCTTATAAAATATTTTCTCAACAAAAAAAGTATATGTATTATATATATATATATATATATATATTTATTTATTTATCTTTACCTATCTCCAACTAGCCAAGGTTGACGAAGTTGTCCAATTGAATCCGTTTCGTTGAATCCTCCGGCAAGACACGCCGAGCGCCTTATTTCCCACGTCCGATCCTCGACGACGACCGTCGCGCGATTCCCTACTGAAAGCCAGGTAACTCTGTTTTCTCGACCGTGAGGTCATGCCGCGTACCAGAGGAGTGCTTCGGCAACGAACCAGCAATTGCCAGGATCGATATTTTGCGGTTCGGTTATATATCGAGTTAAAGACGGTCCCCCGCGGAGAGGAAGGCGATGGCGACGGTGGAAGGCGCCGACGTTGGTGGCGAGAGGGGATTGGGAGCCGGTGAAATTGAGATGCCTTATCTCGAGGATGAGAAAGGAGCTTCCGGATGGAGTGCAGTCGAAGTGAGGTCTCGCAAAAATCTCTCGGGGAATAAAAGGGGATACTGCTTGCGGGAACACCAAGCAGTTCCAGCGGTTCGAACCATTCCTGTCGTTCGTACTCGCGTACCCGAGATTCCACATTTCCAACTAGAATTCCTTCACGTGGAAGTGGAAGTTGAGAGTGAGTTGAGCGGACGTGCGCGATGTAAAGTTACTGGCTGGTCGGTCCCTCCTGGGTGACATTGTTACTGTTTTTGGATAATGCAACTTAGCCCTATTGCATTGCTCCCGTTTTCTGCGTGCCTGGGAATCAACCTTCAACATGCTGCGTCGATAGTATCTACCTTGTCTGATAGTAAAAGATCGATCTCTTGCTCGTAAGCCGATAATTTAGGTATATATTGTATATTTGTTGTCTCTTGCCTCGGCAATCTATATTTAAGATTTATGCGTTTCGAAGCTTCTATTATTTACGGATAATTATAAATTATCGATAAATCCGTTACTTCAGATTTATTAACTTTTTAGTAAGTCATTTTTAATTACTTTAACCTTAATTACGACTGCTAATAAAGCTGCTTAATAAACGATAACAAAGACACGGTCATACGAAAGTTTTTTTATTAGAATTTATATAAAATCAATTCAACTTTTTTTTATTGGAACTTTGTAAAGTACTCAATAAAAAAAGTTTGATTCACGACTTTTACTTTCCATCTATCTGGCGTTTAACGTTCATGCAGCTTTATCGCACCTCATACGGCCTCGACCTCGTTTTTGAGTCGAACTCGTGAAGTCGAACTCTTGAAATGTATCTATATTGAACGTGTACCGTTCCCGCGATTTTTGACACCTGTGGTCGCTGTTATGTGAACTCTTTAGGATGAAATAATATATTCTACGGGACTATTTCGAATAGTGCGGAATCACTTTACTCCTTTAGATATCGTAGAATCGTTACATTCACGTTTTACACGTAAATGACGATTTCGAAATGGTGTGCATTTATTATGCGAACTTGTGATTGTGTTCGAATTCTCTATTCTGAGAAAAATTGGTCGGGAAAAAAATGGAGGGGGCGCTCTATGAAATTATCTACAATCCCTTTAGGATTCTTCGCACTACATCGCGTTCCGCGATCATGCTCGTTAGACGCCCCGCACGGGACTGACCTCTACTCCTTGGCGAAAGATCCAGCCCCTATCTGGCGCCAGCGGGAATTTCAGCATCTCCGCATAGATACCCTGAGGTAATGCCTCGTACCTCCGCCCCACGATTCCCTATAAAAACAAATTGCCCCAAGCCGGCGTATTTCTCCGTTTTTCGCGAAGATTTACGAAGGTCGGAGCTGGAAGCGATTCGTGTGTGTTCGAGGGCGGGGAGGAGGATGGTTAGTAAGACGGTACTGGTGTTACTCGGCATCTCCTGCTGGTCACTTTTATGTGTGTCGGATCGTTATTTTTACACAGCCAAGTGCTCTCGCCTCTTTGTTCAATCATTTACTGCTTCTGCCGGAACCGGTTCGCTTCTCTAGATGATGTAGCGAGACGCTACAGGACGGAGTGATGAAAACGAAAGGCTTGCAAGCCCCGAGGGCCTCGTCCTTCCTTCGTACATAACGGCCTTTCGTCAGGTTGTGTCGTCTTGCTCGACCCTATGTTCAGTCCGATCGATTCGGTGCCGGCAGCCGCTTTTGTTAGCTTGACGTGATAAAGTATAAGACGTGAATGCAGAAGTTTGAATGCAATTCTGCTTGAGAAAAAGGACACGATATAAACAGGTTTTTTTTTTAGAGTATATAAACGTACATTATGAGATTTTTATAAATAGTAAAATATATCGAATAAATAACAATTGTTAAAATTGTTTGAATTATCGTGCAATTTTAAATTAAAGATTGTATATTTTGATAAGAAAATGGTATAAGCACGTTGTTTAATGTTTACTTTGCGTTTTCAGATATATATAAGCTTCGTCCATGCGGAATTGGTTTTTCTATCTATTTCTCGTTTAGGATACTACGCTGCCTTGTATATTCAGTTGTTCGATTTAAAAAAAGATATGTATTTTTGTTTTATTAAAACAGAAGAGACGTTTTTCTGCGTAGCAATATTACAGTCGCGAACCATTTCGTCTCTCGCAAGATAAAAAAATGTAAAATATCAAGAAGGTAAAGAAGGTCTGCAAAATCTAATTAGCACCTTAACTTTTCTTGCCAGATTAATAAGTTTACTTTGGCTGATTACTTATTATAAAGCTCTCTCAGGAAGTTCTTAAGAAGTTCTCGACCCTTCCGCGATAAATCAAAAAAGCGTGAATAGATAATACTGCATAATCTAGTGAGATATATATGTGTGTGTGTATGAGTGTTCTGTATGAAATATACGTGTACATGTGCCATACACATACACATGTATCGAAAAATACGCGATAAAATGGAACTGCTTCGCCCATCTCGGCCAGAGACATCCCGAAAAATTAATTTTTATGATCGTCCGCAGGGCAAAAATTGCCGACGTGCAATTTCCACGGGATGGCGGAATTTGCGGGCTCTGACCGGCGGAATCTCTCGCTCGCTATCGGTACACTTTACGACTTACTAAATGCGCGGTCGGTTCCTACGCGGACACGGTCGAGAGGATACATAATATGTAACGGTCCATATATTCGCCGAAGCAGATTGGTGTTTTCCTCGTTAAAACTTGGGCGCGAGAGCCACTCCCACGGTACTACGATAACCCGAATAGAGGAATGGGCGCCAAGGTAAAGGCTAGACGTAGGGCGGAGGCGAGAGAGATTGAGAAGAGCTATGTCCCGGCGTGACCTCCGGTTTGGCCGGAAATGATTCATACCCGCGGGACCACTGCTGAACCGGCTCTTTCAGCGGATTTCGCGAGGTTCCCCCGCGAACATTCGTACATTCGTTTCCTTTAATAAGACATCTGGGAAGGAGCGCACTCGCATTTTGTTACTAATATCTCACGCCAGCGGGGAAACGTTGCGGTTAACGAGAACGAACGGAAGGAAGCTCCTTTTACGACTTTCGAGTTATGATTGGTATATCGCGCCGTCTAAGCGCTCGTAATTTCTACCGTACGATTTGTTGACGGAGATATTCCGCGAGTCGAGGGATTCAGAATGAGAGAGGAAAGTAGCTGACGTTATATTTGACGTTAATGTGCACAGCTCTCAGCATCTTTTCGAAAAAAATAATATTGTGATAAAAGAAATTTATATCTCATATTTTTTTGAAATATCAAATATACTTTTTCATTTTTACCGTAAAAAAAAAAACAATTCTAAAATAATCAACAACTTTATGGTAGAGAGAGCATTGGCTTCACGAAACTTTGTACGAAGAATCCAAGGGAAGAGCTCAATTTTAATATCGTCGGTCGCAACCGCAGACGCAGCCGTGACAAGTGCAGGGAGAAATTTAAATAATGGCGCGTAGCATCGAATATTTGCTGAATGAACTTTGCGGGAAGACCTCCGACTCAAGTCAATATTTCGCAGCTTTCACGAATCCTTCCGGCAAATAAGGAGGGATTGGTTCTGGTCGATGGCAGCGCGACCAAAGCTCGGATACTTACGCGTACGTCTCATTCCTTCCGGTTTGGAGTTCGCGCTCTTGGCTCGTAGCTTTAACCTACGGGTGTAATATTGAAGGCGTAGGTACATACGACATCGCCTGATCCGACTCTCCGAGCTATTCGGGCATGGAGACAGCCCTAGCAGTGAGCTTCGCTGGCTCTAAAGACGAGGGGGTGAGACGCGTTCAACCGTGTATAATGTCAAGAGCGTTTCCGTAATAGTATCGACGAGCCGTGTCGAGGCTGCGATTCGTGACCAGGAATTGCAGTTCGAAGATTCCTCTCTGGTTTTCGCAGGATACGATGCCTCAGCTGGCTCATCATTGTTACATCAAGTCCTCACAAAAACGCAATGAGCGTTGATATTCTTGTTTTCGAAACGTAAATAATTTTCCTTTTCGACGTGTTAGATTTTCTATTTACTTCAAATTGAACGTTACTAAACTTATCTCACGATGAAACGTGAAGGAGCCGCGGTTGAAAATTTGAGTGAAACATCATCGCGGAAGATTCTAGAATCGCTCACGAAATTTCTCCGCTAGAGTGTTCAAACTTTGGTATCAACCGGACTGGTTGCTCCTCTTACATATACATTTCCTCGCAAGTGTGTAACTTGCGGGGTACACGTATCTAAGACGACTTTCCGCGTGCTCACCGCGTGCACCTGGCTACCCTATGAGATCCTGACGAGTAACGCGCGAGTAGCGTGGCTGCCGATCGGCGCTTCCCTAATTTCGCGGATGTAATATCACCCGTAATATCGGGCTTAATGTTAGTTTCAGACTTCGGGAGTTCGAAGATTACCGGCGAATCATTTCGGTAGAATTTCTCAGACCCTCGTATTCCCTGCCTTTGACGCCGTTCGCTGTCGCGCGGCTCTTCATGCACTTTGTGCATCGGTGCGACTTCGATGCGCCCTGTACTGCATCTGTACGGTGAATCGCCTGGGTGAGGGACTTTGCAAAGTAATTGGCTGGCGGTTAACTCGTGCGGCTGGTACTCGTTCGACCAGTCTTTTGAATCATGTGCCGATAGTACTTCGTTAACAAATTCCATCAGTAAAGGGGTATCAATAAAGTCCATAGCGTGGTTTATTGCTAACACTGTATAGGTTTCGAGTAATTTCGTTTCCTTTGCAGTCCCATTTTTATTGTCTGTACGGTACAATTCTCACCATTCGCGTGTAATCTGCTAAGAGTTATTATTCAGTATTTCTACCTCTAGACTCACAGACCGGCTCGTCTTCACAATTCATACCAAATATAGAAATTTAATTAAAAGATTTTACTTTTTATCGGCGATTGCCGTTACAATGGAGTCTTTTGTTGGACTTTGTGCATTCAGCCACGAGGCATTTAGCTGTGTATTCTGTATGCGACAAACGAACGCTGCAATATAATTGAACTTGGACTAATTAATTATTAAACTGAATAGCTTGGTTATCAGGATTCGGATGGAGATTCTGATTTTTTTTTATATTTATTATTTCTTAATTGCATGCTAATTAAATATCATTTTTCGCTATAAGAATATAATTATAATAATGACTTCAATATTTGTTCCTTTTTTTTTAAACGTATTTAGTTTGTCGACATTTAATTATCGAGGGGAAGTATTTTTAAGTACTAGTAATAGATAATGTCACACTAATAAATTTGAAACTATAATTGATCGAAAGAATAGTGATAAATACGAGGATATTATTCATAGACGGTGCTCATACATACGTTTGACAGATCGATCTACGCTAGATACCATCGCTCTTTCAGCCGTAATGCAAGGGAATCCGGCATGTAATCGAACAAAGGTTAATTGATGTGGCCTTTTAGTCGTTTGATGAATGTTACGGCTATTATCAATGGCATTTGATCCATTTCACCGATTACGTCCTTAACTAGAGCGAATTTCTCTATGTCCCATAAAGAGGGAGATAACATTATCAGTCATTATGCTTCCCGTCCGCACCGCAAGCAAAATATTATTTAGCTTTGTATCTGGACGATAATATTCTGCGCATTGTCGAGTGCCTGCAATGTGCGAAATATTACAGATTTGATTTTATAAGTGCGATACGTTATAAATCACTCTTTTTTATTTCATGTGTATCATAAAGTTGTCAAATACCGAAATCATGTAATCTTTTTGAAGCAATATCCCTGATAAGCTATTTTTTATATAAAAAGTTATAAAATATTTTATTTCTCTCAGATTTATATACGCATATACACTCATAAAAAATTGGACATCGCCACTTTTATTTAAACCGTTTATTGAGACGTATTTCAATTTCAAATTAGCCAACAGCTATTTTTCATTAAATGAATCTTTAAGGCGAGGATAAAACGAGGTTGCGAAGATTGAAAATAGCTAACTATCGAGAGACGATAAATTAAACTGGCTCGAAGTCTCTGCCTTACTTGGCTACGCCAACGGGCGGAGCCGCGAGATAAGGAATTTCTATCGTGATTTGCATTTTACAGCGGTACAGATCGGCTGGATAAGAGCTCAAACTTGCGTAGTATCGGGCGCCAGATGTCTGACTACTTGAGACACGTTATCGAGTATAAAAGATCTTTTTATTAAATCTTATTCAGTCATATTACAATTATATTATTCTGTATTAATTCTTATAACTTGCAAGTAACAATGTACGCAGATACAACGCAAGTAATAATGATCTTTCTCATAGAAATCTAACAATCATTGTTCATAAGAAATAATTTTAAGCTGAAGATGAAGGTACTGAAGGTACCTTGAAGGTCTGAAGCTCTCGTTGCAGCGTCTGTCGCGTAAGGAATATGGAGGATAGGTAATATGTCCGTGGGGAAGCGCTGATTTAATATTTTTTAAACGTCGTTTCGCGAAGTGAACGGTCGGGCAGAAATGGAATTTTTATCAAGTCGATATCGATACGCCGTAGATCAAGGTACCAGTGCGATTTCTGCCTTGCGCCGGAACTGATCAGCCGGATAAGATCTCCGGCTGCAATATCGCCGGCGGGAATGTTGCATTGGCGACTGTACACATCTAGGAACCAGCGAGGACCTAGTACGCGCAAAGATCGGGCCGCACTGAGAAACGTGAGGCCATGTCACGTCTCGGCTTTGACCCGGGCCACCTTCTCTCGTCCGAACACACGTCCTCGCTTTATGACACCTGTTTGCTGGCGTTGCTTCTCGCGTCCGACCGTCCTTTTCCCTGGAACCCCTGCCGTCCATATCCGCTGTGTCGACATTGCTACTCGACGTCGCACGTTGTAATATGCTCGTCAAATCGATACGTTGCTTTCGACACGTTTGGATCGTACGGGAAAATATTAGGGCGCGAACGGGTTCCTCGTTCCTTTCTTCTCTCAAGTTGTTGGATAGCAGCGTGTTCTTTTGTTAAGTACAATATTATTTAGAAGAAAGAAGAGCCTGATTGCCTCTCTTTGATCAATTTCGCGGAAAAGAGTGCAGTTATATCGACGAAACTAACTGTCCATTTATTGATTGCATCAATTCGCTTTAGAACGTTTTCGTGATCAATATTCATCGGATGCCGATTTTATCTATTGGTACATCGCCTTATCTATTTTGATACTCAAAGGTGTCGGTCTATTGGGTCGCGGACTCCGATATTTTGCGGCGATGCATTTTTGTCGATTTCTACTTTCTACGTCCTAGACTTTGATGTTTTACGTGAATGGATTTTCTTTGAATTTTTTCTTTCATGAATCTCGTATGAAGTATCGACTTGTTATTTATTTAAAATACATTCTATATGAATTTAATATTATTCATATTTATATTAATATTTTTATTACATATTAAATATGGTCAAACATTCAGTTGTAAAAAGAATAATTTATAAATTACAAAAAATTGAGAGAGAAAAAATAATTTTCATACTTCTGATTTATATATACCTAATTAACATTTTACGTAAAATATCTTTCATAATTAATTTTTTATATTATTTCTCCACATGTTATTATTCTTCAGAAATAATATTCTTTTATAAATATGTACAATCAGAGATATTTTTATCAATTTTCTTTCGTCTTTAAAGACGAGCGGCCCATTTACAACACGCACACACGAAACCGTTTTTATTATATCTCAAAGCGCTTAGAAAAAGCTCACAGTGTTTCTGTTGCGAGCCTTCAGGTACGAGATATAGATTTTTCCTTAGTCGTTTGAGCCTTCTTCTGTTCTATCTCTTTGGTTACATCAAGAGGGTAGACCGGATCGAGCCGCTGCACTTCCGCAGATTGAAAAGTCCATCCAGTAATTTGTCGGGCTTAAAGCGACGTTTCTAGTGCTGTGTTTTATTCTTAGGAAAATAATTTACGTGTTTTTTTAGCGCACATGTGAGGATTAATTAAATCCATAAAAATTATTTAATCAAATTACGTATTGATAATTATTCATACAAAAAAAATTTAGAAAGCTTAAGAAATGATATAATAATATTATAAATGTGATTTATAAAAGAGCTTTCTCTCAGAGATTGCTAGCACATTCCATTTTAACAATTAACATTGTGAAAAAGTATGATAACCCATTGAGTTTGCTTTAAAACTTTGTTGAAATATTTGTAGTCGAGAAAAAACTGCTAATGTTAACATAGCTTGCGTTATTAATGAGAGCAATTAAAATAGTAATTAAAAGTTTGGGCTTAATAAAATATTGGAATATTTCATTTTTGTGCAAAAAGATTTCGTTTTTATTGACCGTGATAATTCCTAATTAATCTTTGTCAAGGGTAGGCTGGGGGAATGTCTTTGAAAATCGCATGATTCTGTAGCTGCCATTACCGGGTATAAAACCGAGCTTCTCCCGGTCTGCTCGGCGCAAGATTTACAGGGCGAAGCATCAAGAATAGAGGGGCGTTACGCAAGGAAAAGTGGCTTGCTACTGTAAGGCAGTGACACACGACAAATTGTCTGGCGTTTCGACAGGAATCTAAAGGCAGATTTATTGCTCGCCAGTGTAAAGGCACTCGTGGGGGCCGTACCTACATCGCGCCGCTTCACAATCCGTGTCGTTCCGCCTTGCATATCCGTCTTTGCGTCCGTGAATATTCAATCGGTGCGCGACTCAAATATTTGGAATCGCTAAACAAGCGCATTCGAAAAGAGAGAGAGAAAAAAAATAAAGCAACTTAAACTGACTTGATAAGAACGTCGTATTAACGAATGGATTTTGAATTAGCGAAAATCACACGATGGCTCTCCATAAGTCCGGCAGAAATTCTCGCGTTATAAAGTGTTATTAACGGAGTGGAAATTCTCTTATTCCAGCTTTTAGCGGGAATAAGGGAATACCGTATATAATTGCAGCGTGAGTGCGGTAGTGGCTCGCTTACTGCACGGACAGAGAAACGAAGGGAGAAGGAAAAGTAACAGCGGTCTCCTGGGGACGATGGTTAAAGGAGGCTTTAGTGGGCTGTTGGTCCGGGTCTGATATTCCGCACGTTGTGGATTACGACCGGTAATAACATTCCTAGGACGATCTCGAGGATATAGAACGCGATCTGAAGCGAGATCAGCCGGGATACGGGAATGGCCGTTGGTGGGAAGCATGTTGATTTCCGCCGGCAGAGTCAGGTCCGGTCTACGAATTCAGACGGTTTACTTTCATGACGGTTTCGACTATCTTCCAGTTTATCTGCTCATATGTAAGATATGATAGGATCGAAATAACACCGCGCGTCGGGTTACTCGGTCAGACAAAAACTTGAATATTAAATTTGCTCGATGGGATCGAGAGTTCTTCAAGACCGACGTTAACTCGGCGCAGGGGAAAAGAAGTGGACAAAAAAAAAAACGTTTGTAAATTCAGCGCATCGGATCAAACGAATCCAATAAAAAAGTTACAAGCTTGAATTTTCCAGGCGTATTCTTTCGTTTCCGGTTGCATAAGTGCAAAAAGGAATCGTGCCTTGAAAAATCCGAATCTCTAGTAAATACTCACGTCCGTATGAAACTACGCAGATGTAATTTAGTGCCGCGAGCAAGATGGATCATCTCGCGCCCGAGGCCTTCATCGATCTGCAAACTGTGTGTGTGTGTGCGTGTATGTGTGTACTTTCCATCTCTCGGCTCTTCCCGAAAAGAAAAGTGGTCGCATAAAGACGCGTCGTCGCTCGAGCGTGGCATACACTCAATGAATACCGCTTTCTTACTCGAATGGAAAGAAAAACTGTGTCTGCAAGAATGTCGACTTAACTTTCAGGCTTCTCGACGAATTGTTCGTTGAATTTGGAGCGATGTCGATCGTTTTGCAATCCATTTCGTGCAAACGATATTTCTGTACATACGTTTTCTGCGCGGTACGACAGGGAACATCCCGATTAACAAGCTACGATATTTCGTTATGGATTGGACTTTTAGTAGTCTTTTCTTTATAACTTGGAAGAAAGTTTTTACACGATAGAGGCACTAACGTTACTAATTTCTGCAAATCGTAATTTATGTCGATTTCGCTGCATTTTCCTTTTTATCGATGGCAAAAGCGATTTAAATAAAAATATAACGCAGAGCGTTTAAAGCCGCGCTCTGGCTGGAAGTTCGCTTGATTGGACATCAAGATTCTTTTACTCGGTTAGAAAGTGAATTCAGTGAGACGTAAGAACGGAAAAATTGCATTCCTTTGATAAAGAAATTCTCAATCTTGTTACTGCAGAGTAATGTATTGATAGATAAATGCATTCTCGTGTTTAAGATAAAATTGCTAATGTTAAATAACACTAGTTCTATAGCTATTAAAAAAAAATGTTCTTCCTAATATATAAATGTTGTCTTTATTGCTTTATGCAAATAAAAAAAATGTAAAAGTAATATATGCATTCGTATATGTAAATAAAGTATAATAGTAATGTGTGTACATAATTATCTTAATGCCTTAAAATATACACATCATTTGAAGAAGGAAATTTAAATGAAATTCCGTGGGAATATCACGTAATATTCAGCTTTATATGGTGGATTTACTTTAATTTTATCTCTCACTATTTACTTGTCGTCTGGCAAACGCCAAAAGAGATTTTCTGTACGTGTATTGGTACCTTTGATGTGCATTTAGCTCAAGCTTTGACTCTTGCAGTTGCATTTCTGGTCCTTTAATCAACGCCTTCCAAAGATTAATAGAGCATGCAATATAGTATCAACGCGCTTCAGTTTCATACATTATATAGTTTAAGCTTAATATTGATATTTCTATAAGGAGAGAAGAGAAAAGAATAAATTGTTTACGTTACGTAATAAACATAATAAAATACAAAACAGCTGACGCAGTTAATAAACTTGTTCAAAATAATCAGCAACTAATTTTAACGACGATACTGAAAGCATTGTTATATTTAAATTATATAAATAATTAAGTACATTAGGATAACAAAGGATTTAATTTTAATTAATTTTTACGAAAATTGAAAATGTTATTTTAAATACAGTGCAGAATGGTAAACGTTAGACTATCGTATTTATCATATAAATTACATTATTTGAAACATTGCGCATTTGGAAGGCACATGTTACCTGTGCGGGAAATTTGTAATGTATTACGAGTTTGGTAAAGCACGTAGTGCCACTCGAGAAATAATTAAAATACGAAATCGGTTGACGCCGCTGAGAGCTAGCGGAAAATAACACGCCTAATTACATTTGTGTCTGGATTTACGAAATAATTCACGATTAATGCCACTTCGCGTAGCTTTAATATCAGATATTTCACATAATTTTTAATATTACGTGGTCGCATTACTTGCTTGCGACCGAATGCGGATTTATTCGCGTACGCGGAAAATGTCTGTTATTCCAAAAGCGGAAAATGGCGGATCATCGATTAGTCGGATTAGCACGTTTGTTGTAGGATCGCGTAAATCCATCACGCGCTGTGCCATCCTGTGTACGGGTTCACGTATCGGATGAATGGATTATCCATCCGATTCGTTGTAGGGCGAGAACAGATTGCATTCCATATTTACATTGAAAGCGGGACAGCAAAATTATCTGACTAGTGTCATTTACAAACATTTCCACGTAGAGTATGCCTCACTGAATATCATTACATTACGTACGTGTTGTACACATTATATACTAACAAGAGATAAGCTGACCGAAACCGATACAGTAGTCCGAAATCGCCACAGGGGTACGACACAATCGCGTATACATCGCCAAAATATGCTACTATCGAGTTACAAACGTAACTCGTGACATGCGGCCGATGCTCCAAAATAAGATTTTAATTTGCCCAATTATGTAAAACAGACGTGGTGTTTATTTGGCAACTGAACATAAATGTGTATAAGGAAGCAATGGTCGTGATTTTGGTCTTGAAAGCTAAACAAAATTTTTTATCTTGATCAAATAATTTGCAAGACATCACCAATTTGCTACAAAAATAAAATTGATTTTACCTAAAAAATCAATTGTCTCTTAAAGTAAATATTTCTTAAGATATTTTTATTGAAATCTTAAATATCGATCTAATCCCTAGTATTTTCAGAAAAATTAATAAAATTATAAAATAAAGATAAATTAGAAAATTAAGAAAAAATAGAAAGATAAGAACGTGTATATATATCTAAAAAATTGAAAGATCAGTAATATGATATCAGAAACGACATTTTGCAAGAAAAATGATTACAATAAATCTATGACTAATTCTCTCAATGTAATATAAAATCGAATTAATAGTGAATTTCATTCAAAGTTCATTTAATAGATTTCGTGGTGGTAGTTGAAAGACGCAGCAGATGGACGAACATGGTCTCGCCTAATGCGTTCCTCTTGTTTGTTCGTGCTGAAGAATGGTGGCAATTGAGAAGCTTTGTCAGCAACAACTTTATTCGACAAATAGAGCTGACATTTTGATGTGCTAGCGTCTAAATGTTTCATTTTCGAAATCGAGCACTATTGAGAGTAGCCTCGAGCAAATGGAAAGTATGCCATTAATTTAATACATAAATAATTTGTAATATCAGCATTATATTGAATTTTATTGGATGCTTTTATTGGTCCTTTTACAAAATTGTATAGTCTGAGAGAAAATACGTCATAAAATGATAATTACAAAATTATTTGATTAACGATCAATGAAAATAACTTTGTTAATTAATTAATTTCTATTTGATATTATTGATTGTGAAAAATGTTCCTTTTACATTTTAATAAACAGAAATCAGGATAATATATTAGTACTCGTTGGAAAACCTATTTATTGTATTTTAGAAAATCAGTGAATGTTCATTAAAATTGAAAGTTGTGTTCTTAGACGACGTTGTATTGTCCGATTCAATTTAATCTTACTTTCCGTTGGTCTACAATAATAGTTTGAAGTGATTAAAGTGCGGCGCCACAAAATTTGCCTCGATAAATATCGCGGTAAGTGTGGATTAACTTTGCTATTGTACGAAAGGGTCGTTTTCCTCGGAAACTAAATTTGAGCACGGCCGAACGAAATTTCCAACTCGGCTTGATATGTAAATGAACTATTGTGATTGTTATTCCTGCCATAATTCTACACGGAGCCGATAAGTCCGAGGACGGACTTCTATTAAGACGAAGTTCGTTCCTTCGTTCGTTCGTTTCTCGTGCGAATTGTAAATTTTCTTGAAAGATTCCGAAAGTAATGATCGAGCACACCGACTAAAACTTTATTTCAGTGTCATGTTATACCTAATTTGATGAATTTTTACGGAACAAATACTTCTCAGATGTAATAGAATGTAAACAAATTTTTTCTCTTATTAGTAAAACGTTCTGATATAAAATCTCGTTTTTTAGTCCGCGAAAATTGTACCATTCTATTTTTACTATATTTTTTTTAATCCATAATTTATCACTATGTGCAACATAAATCTGTGCCGTGAATCAATATGATCATAAATCTGTCGCAAAGTTCAGAAATCGCGAAACAGAGATTTCAGTCACTCGGATTTATTGATATTAACACTGCGGCATCAAAGAATTTTGCAATCTATATTTTACACAGAGTTATTAATTCGCGCAGCAAGTATAATCATAAACAATGTCAACTCATACAAGAATAATGAAAATGCTTGCTACGCATATGCAAAAATACCTCTACAATTCATTTAGTTTTTAGATAGTTTTAGAAGTTGTATTATTAGTGGATAACACATTCTTTTTTTATATTTGATCCAGGTTTACGTGATTGCAGAGAATTCGATTGAAGAGAATTTGATTAGCGCCAACAGCAAATATTCGGACAAACCGTAAAAGCCCTGTGTCTGTGTTTGCTTTAATTAACGCCGCTAATTCACGATTCTGTTAGTTTTATATCACGAATAATGCATGATAAATCAATTAACAATTTAGGGAATTATGACGATCGTTATTGATGCGACATGCTACTTTAATTTAGACGCGTATTAATATTTGGAACATCATTAGGTTAAATAAATTATCTAATATTAATCGTAAAATGTTTTCCTAAATGTTTTTTGGAGTAAGTATTAAAATTGCAACACGTTTTTCATTTTTACCACACGTCTCATTATGTTTCTCAAAATTAACTTTTTACGTTTAAACAAATCGTATTCTATTTATTTTAAAATTTAATATTAAAGTTTGTTGAGGGCAAGAAAATATTTTTCTGGCGAAGGATATATTTATATTGGAAGTGATTAAAATCATAAAAAGTATTGAGATATTTATTATTATTTATTTAATAATGCATAAAGAGAAGAATGTTTGAAAAAGACTTGAAATTATTTTCTGATTTAATCCATCTTAAACGTTTTTATCCCTTAAAGTGGAAAAAGCTACACAGCTTCTCTTCTGTGGTAATCTACGGCACATGCAGTATAGAAAGCGTCGGTGCGTATTCAAATCTTCAATAGAATCAGCAGCGAATTGCATTAGATAGTCAAACGAATTTTCCTCCTCGAATTCTTACGGATGGCGTTTAACGTCATTAAGACCCATTCGATATCTTAAAGGGGCGTCTCCGGATACGCGAAACATGCCCGTTGTCGTTGAAAGATCGCATGATTGCGACGTAACGGAATTTTTCATTAAATAGTCGAGTTTCCGCCAACTACTGAAATAGCATTAATGCGGATACCGATCTCCGCGCGTATTTAATTACGGCTCGTGAAGAAAAGAAAGTACCTCCGCTTGAAATTGGACTGATCATTTGTCCCGAGAGTATCCGTTTCAATCGATGGTGCGCCGTAGAATACTTCATTTAAATCCGATCACACACAGGCCGTTCATTAGCATGTCGTAAAATCAATACAGTGTACATTTATTAACAGCGCGATATCTAAATAAAGAGTTAATCATTGTTTGTAACAATTTAACGCTAAATTTTGCATACGTTCAATGAGGGATCATTTATGTAATAAATACTGTAAATCAGTTCGTTAACTTCGTACACGTTGGACAATTAATTAAATATCGAAATTAATCATTTCTAAACAATCATAACTTGTGGTTTTGAGAAGTAATGACGTAAATGTAAAATATCTAAGGCAAATACAGCCCTGCCTTATGATAGTAGGGAGCTAATAGAGATTTCCACGTAACATGATACACACAATGGAACGCAAAAGCTAATTAATTAAGCGAGTATGCCGGGTAAGCGAATGGCTCCCAACACGTTTCGTCACAAAACATATTAGCAGAAATGGTTTACGCGGTATTTACCGGTGATAGTCAAAGGGCCGCGGCTCTACTTAAAGCGAAATAGAATACGGTTTAACGAGCCACTTCGGATAACCCACTTCGACTGGCACACGAGGGAGTATCATTAGCCGGCACGTATCCCACATTCGGCAAGTTCTGAAATGGCACAGTCGAATATTACGAGCTACGTATGGAGTTTAGAAACCACGTGACGCGCGTATTACTGAGGTAAACGAGAATAACGGAATATTAGAGTTATAATCAGTCTGATGTATTATAAACTGAAGCTATATAGCATAAAGCATATAAGTAGCGCGCGCTGAATATTGCATTTCAACGATATTCTTGTACGCAAATTGATTTTTCGTATGTACGATGTACTTGCTTTAAGGAGTATCGTTACTCATTCGTTTCTGAATGATAAATTAAAAATATATGTCTGATCTCTGCTTAAAAAAATCTAATAAAATTAAATAAGAAAAAATCTATATATAATTCTATCATGTTTATAAACATCAGATTTTTTTATCTTTTTTTTATCTTATTATTAGCATATAATTTAATAATCATCTTTAATCTATATTTATCTGACCGTGTTTTATCGAAATTGATATTATCCTCTTACGTTTTCAGTTTATGTATATTTGACGTATTATATAGCATTTCAATTTTAGATTTTGTGACTTTTATACATAAATAATTAATATTTCTTGCATACGTATATGAATTATCTATCATTTTTAATATATAAAATGTACATGTATATATTAAATCGTAATTCTTAAATTCGATTAGATAACTCGACAAATTATATAAAAGCATATATGTTCAGAGTCATTAATATTTAATTATTTGAGTAATATTGTTAAAAAATGACAGAAATAGATGACTTTTCTATAATAAATATGGATCAAATGTAGATCTCAAATATGAGTTTGAATGAAACGATAACTTTACCATAAAATTAGATAAAATTTCAATTAAGTTTAAATCTGTTTCTATTATTTGCTATCGGTTTTTTCATATGGTTTTGCAAATTTTAGAAAATGACATTTGGTGCATTCCGGAATATATAATGTTATGGAATACTTGTGTATCTCTCGCATGAGAACATTAAACTGTGGTATCGTTAGACGCTACTATTCTACGGTGCAGTTTACGGATAGTCGGCAGTATGGCATACGTGTACTTCGTGGATTGATAGTTTGTCGGATAACCGTGGACATCGCCTAGCTAGGTGTCGATTAATTCGGATACCTGTCAAATCAGGATATGCAGAGCGTAGCATGTCTGATATGCATGTAACTAGCGCGAAGCGTTGCGAAATTTGACTCCTTTGTAGTCAGATTATATTCGCGTGGTTGAAGGTAATCAATGAGGTACATATGAACGCCATTTCGACGGCATACAGTCAACGTTTCGAGTTTAACGAGTAATTTTATAACGTTACCTAAAATTAATCGCACTGCTTTTACATTTAATTGCGTGGGAATTCGACGGAAATTGAAATAAAAGCGTTAATTTCTATCAATTTACGTTAACATATTAATTTTTCTGATTAATTCTTCCTCTGTGCGTGATAATGCTACGCATTACCCTCCTAGAAAACTATATCAAAAGTTCGATTGACTGTCGTTCATATTCTAGTAGCTTTTATCGAGGTGCCATTTGAGCATACAAATTTGATTTGACTTCATTCATTTAATTAACGTTTGCCTTCGATTCGACCGGCGGAGTTCGTAGCGTCGCTCTTACTCTGAAAGTTTTCGCGCAATGCACTCCGGTCCTTTTCCTACAATTTGGAAATTCTGGCATCTCTCCCTCAAGCGGTTCATTAGTAACAAATTGATCTATGAAGAAACACTCTTCTGCTTGCACTAGAGATGATTTTTAAAGCAGACTCATCCTTTTTAAATATCCATGTGGTACGTGCCAGGACTGGCTGGTTGCTCGGAGACCAGGAGTTAATGGGATAAGTATCCTTAAAGCGTTGCATAAAAGCAGGCTACTGGGAATTAAATGTAGCTTATCAATATAAAATTACACCGAGAGTTTAAAAACTTCAGGATTAATATGATTGACATAATGAGTCCCATAAAATTTGCCTTCAGTTTTATCGAAAAAAAAAAAAAATACACGTAAGATTTAAACTAAAAGATTTGACACGTGTTTCCACTGCGTGCATCATTTTATTTAAAAATTATTTTTTATCGTTACATTAATTAGAATATATCTCGAAGATCGAAGTAATATGGTAGTTAACTGATCTCTTTCCGTGAACTTTATTACCCCTACTCTCATATCTCTTTCTTCATTTTACGATTTCTATATCCATAATAAAAAACGCGACTTCATTTATCAGGAAATATGTTAAGTACTTGCCATAAAAGTCCTTTAAATAATTGCCTCGCTGAATTTTATGGTACTCTTAAAAGTAGAGATCAGATACAAAGCACGCGCGATGGGTGATATTTTCATGAAATGTAAGTTGGGTACACGCCGGTCTCATATTTTACATCAGTTTTGTGCCAGAGAGCGCAGGGTACAAAGGACTCTCTACGCAATATTTTTATGCGGCATCCAAGGCAAATTAATTAAAACCAACTTTTTCGTACGCAACAGTTTCGGAATGGACGCGTTATGCTTTTTATAGCTATAACACTTAATGAAACACACTCGCGAGTTAAGATAATACAATTAAAAGTGTCCAAAAGTTAAAGATAAAAGCGTGACGCTTTTGTATCAAAGGATAAAATGCAATTGATGCCATCTTTCGTGCACTTGGTATTCCACTCGGAAATGTGCAACTGCCGCAAAATTAGTGCGAATAATTATGTCATCGTAGTTTCAAGTTGCATGCCGTTTGTATCCGTAAATTACCGTCAGTTCGTATGCTTGGTTAATATAATATGTCCCAGTGTGTACATTTCATTACCCCTAGGGTTACGTCTGCTGTCTGCTTCTTGATCCAGATCCTTTATTAGGATAATTAATATAGACTCTCGAAATGAATCTCTTGATTAGGAACGTCATATGCAATCAAAGTTATCACCATGATAACAGGTCTTTGATCAAATTTAATCACTACAACGTCGTATTGCATCGTTGTAGTATTATATTATGTACTACTGATATTATTATAACTTTTAACCCCATCCTTCTCTTCGAGAAGAAATAAAGTTATACAGTATTAAGAAAATTGGCATTATTGCGTTTTATTATGTCGAGATAGCGAATTATATTAGAGCAATTAATGTAGAGTAATTAATGTAGATTAAGAGAAAGAAGGGCGCGGTGAGAGGGTGCATCGCGGTCCATTAATATATTTATACATATCACAAATCGTGTGAATGGATATTATGCACGCGATACTGTAATTACGCAGTGATTACGCGCTGAAAATGTTCATGATTTGATAATGAATTTATGGTGAGATATACTGATATACGTATATAATATATTTTTGGATGAAAACAAATGATTTTATTTAAACAAGTAATTGTTTTTTTCAAATTACTTATTAAAAAGTTTATTTACCGCGTGCGTAAAGAATACGTTGTCTCTCTCACAAAATTATTATATTATTAATCCATTAAAATTTCATTAAAATTCGTTTATACGGTCAGGTATTCATAAATGATGAATGCTTATCGCATTTGTTTCCACAATTTCCCTTTGTGTCTATAACGCCATAAGCGTTTGAAGTGACTCTTGAGCCAATGACGTTTATCTTGCTCCCGTTTGCTCTTGCCATCAGTCCATCAAATTATCATGCTTCTATCGAAATTATTCAGCATCCCTCGATAATAGATTAGGGATTTCATATCTTTTTTTTTGTTTACGAAGAAGAAGAAAATCTTTTGACCAGGAAGAGAAGACGCTCTGGAGCCCGTACTTCAGGGTGTGGAGGATTCGATACAGGGTACATCGCACAAGATTCTACGCCTGATCGCTTACCCCTCTAAAAACCTCTCCGTTCCCTCTCCGTTCCCTCTCCTTAAGCGGAGCAAAACGATCGCTCCCTTATTTCGATGCTTGATATTTATCGATTAAAGTCCTGATAATTCTTCTGATAATAATTATTGAATCTTTCAATATCATTACGATCATGCGCCTAATTATCAAGCGACGTACAACTCTATGCTAATTAATTGCAAATTGCATATTCGATAAAACATGATAATCAGCGCGATGGTGTATATATTTTAGCAATTTATTCGCTGCAAAAATTGATTCGCGCTACACACTCACGTCTGTTGTGCGGGATTGCGGGGGTTCGTATACTTAACAAAGTGTACAAGTAAACTATGAGATATTTGAAAAAATGTTTTTGCACCACCTCTCTCGCTGCGCTTCAGTTTACATTGCAGTTTGAGCACTTTCTCGCGTTCCGAAATGTTGTTCCAATTAATCAAATTCAACAACTGAAAGTAATACGTGAATGGGCAGAGAAGCCGAATAAAGTGGTGGAACTGCGGCGGTAACTCCATTGACCTATTCGAATCGCGTTTTCTATATCTGTTTTATTTTTTTTCTACTCACAAATAAAAATGTCGTTCCACGTCTGTGCGTCAGGCGACATTGCTGACCGTCCTAAAAGGAAATATTTTCCAAGCTGGCTATTTTAACAGTTTGTAACGATTCTACGAAAACTCCAACGAATATGGATGCGTCAAATTCATATTCACTTTATCTCGTGCGCAACGTGCGTGGCTTTATCGCCACGAAACGGATTCGCTTCGCTCAAAAAATAAATTTTTCGAACGCTTCCTCGACAAATGTCTAAACGCCGCTCTCTTTAGAACCGCCAGAGAATCTCGCTGGTACATTAAATCGTCTATCCCATGACATTTATACGACATGATTCTTTTCCAGCCTGTACCACTCCCGTGAGCACGCGCGTCACGGTCGAATCGATTAGAGCTGACATTGATAGAAAACAATATGAACGCGATTTTGCGAGTGGACATAGCACGTCATAGGCGCAAAATGAGGTTCGGGTGGTGCGAAAACTCATTAATTCTTTCTACATTGTGATTATTTTGCCTCACCGGCTTTCCTTGTTTAACTCGGGGGAGTTAACGTAATAACTCCTGCGAGTAACATAGAAAAAGCAATTAAGTGAAAAGCAGCGGCGATGGGATTAAAGCTTTTTGAACGAATCACGTACCGAACGGACCGCGGAATAATGCGGGCGGAAGTAGTTCGGGACAAGAGGTTCTCCCTTCTCTCTCTTTCTCTCTTTTTTTTTTTTTTTCGTCACGATCAGCAAATTGGTATGTCGTTTCGACCCCCGTACCTGTGAGAAAAGCGTTTATCTACCGGTCGCGACGGGCGTTGCAGGGCTCCAGCAGACTGCACCGCGGCCAGGTCCGCCCTCTCGCCCGGAAATAAAACAATGCACGGCGAACGAGTGTCGAAGTGACGGCCAGACTGCCGGCAACAAGAGGCCGGCGCTGTGATTGTGCGTGTGTCATTTATTGTTGTCGCGACACAATAATTCTATTCCGCCGGAGAGCGCCCCGATTAATCATCGGTGGGCCGCGCGATCACTCAGCGCTGTTCCGAATCTATTTCCGCCATTCAGTCCTCTAGAAGTGACAGAGCGACGATGGCTACGATCTCGTGCTCTCGACACACGCCGTTTCGCGCTGAATAGAATCGGATCAAGGCGTTTGATTAATTTTGTGTATTGTATCCTCCGGGCTTCACGCGGCTGTCTCGACTAACACGAATCTTATGGACGATAAATTGAGACTCGGCCACGATGGCAGACCGCATAAAATATTTCGCTATTGTGTCACGACGAGCAGGCGATTTTTAAAGAGCGCAGCCAAAGATGGTTCATTAAAGCGGAGTCGAAGGTATCAAGAATTATATATATATATATATATATATATATAT
>QKQZ01053471.1:0-33250 GCA_003595255.1 Solenopsis fugax | reverse complement strand
GTGAACGGCGAGGAGCGACGAGCAGGGGCTGCGGCGACGTACGTACGTCCGTCGACGTGGACGTACCTGGCCCGACG
The DNA here is from genome assembly GCA_003595255.1 of Solenopsis fugax. NCBI lineage: Eukaryota > Metazoa > Arthropoda > Insecta > Hymenoptera > Formicidae > Solenopsis > Solenopsis fugax. The sequence continues at coordinate 33,173 of QKQZ01053471.1, read as the reverse complement.
ACCGTCGTACCGTGCGTACGTGCGATTAACAGTCGTGCGTCTAAGATTTCACTGGCGCATACGACGGGGGCCCCCGCGAATTGTAACACTGGCTTCCTCCCAGCGGTTACTGCGGCGACTCCTAGTTTTAGATCGATTCTCCTACGGTACGTACCGCCGTACGCCGCGAGGGGTCGGAAGGGCCGCTCTGCACGTACCACCCTCCCGTGTACCACCATCCGCCCTCCCTCCATCCGCCACCGACCCCTAGGAAACCTCGCCCCGCGAACGCCACCGACAGCCGACATCTGCGACTATCAAGTGGAATGCCACCCCGTTGCTATCACGTTTCGAGGGGTGAAATCTCTCCGAAGGTAAATGCGAGATAACGCGGAAAACGACGCGATGATAACAGGAATCCTTCCCTCGGAATTCATATGAATAGGTGTTTTCTTGACCGAGAATTGAAATGGAAGATATCGAGTGGAAGTAGATAATCCTAATCGTGGTCAGACATTCAAGTCTCACCTCACACAAGGAGGAGATCTCCGGAATTACTATAGGATGATAAAATTATTAACCCTTAAAAAAAATTTTTAAATCTGTTTTATAAATAGAATGGTGACATCATAAACATCAAATTTATTCGAAATATATTCTCAATCCCAGTCATTTACTTTGTAACGTACCGAAATTTCTCGCGGCGCGGAAATAGCTCGATCAGAGTCGGAGAAATTTGGTTCGAATGGGAGAGAGAAATAAACGTAGCGCGTGTGTTTTAATAAAAGATAAAGAGACAAAATTATATTTCTCAGAGTTTACACAGAGTAAGTGGACGGATACAATTATCTGTTCGTTACAATATCGGCAAAACGCGGAACGGGAATACAATGCGCGATGGATATCGTTAGACGCGGACACAAACGTGGAAAGATTACAATGAATATACGAGACGAATAATAGACTTATTTACATGAGCGTTCCGAGTATTTCGACGCGGCGAATTCGCGGAAGCGGGTCTACGACTCTACGAGCGAGTCTCGCAGCTGTCTGGTCTTTGGTGGAGCGTTCTGTAGGCGCAACGCGCCTTCTGCTGTTTTTAGCCGAGCAGCGGCCTCCGGTTGCTGTTCGCCGAGAATGATGATTTTCGGGGCGCATCGTTACAACTTTATGAATAATTTGATATTATTTTGATTATTCTTCGAAGAAATTTTATAACATTCTTCAAAAGAATATAAATTCTTTTTTTGAGTACATGATAAGGAGTTTTCTCAGAATTTGTGATGAGTGATATTTTAAGACAATTATCAAGAAAATATTCATTGTTTAAATCATTAAAAGAAGGAAAAAAGTAAATTAATCGCTCTTTTTAGTAGTAAAATTGATATTTTTCTATGTGTAGTATATGAAATATATCATATACAGGGTAAGAGAGAAAGAAGAAGAAATTTAAATACTTATTTTGAAAAGAAAAAAGCAAACATTTAAAAAAATCAAAATTGAATTTTACAGGGCTAATGAGAGTAAACGCGCGGTAATTGATGCGCAACAAATTCCTTTTATTCAATAATTATTAATCATATGTAAAATTTATTTTTGACAATTTCGAGAATCTAACATTTTTATTATTAAAAAAAAGTTTTAAACGAAAATTTTATAGTCTGAATGGGAACAAATAATAGTCAATTTTCAAAAAAATTGGTATTTCAAGTCACAAAAAGTAATTGTTATTTTTAAAAATAAAACTATATGATTCTTTTATTCTGTATATAAAAATATTAAGATAGAAAAATATTGAGTTATCGAAAAATCGGTAATTTACGAAATATTTTATACTTTATTCTGTATTTGCATGTATTTTAAAATATAAAATATTTGATAAATTATTAATTTTTTTAAAACTTTATCAATACTTTTATATCTAAAATAATATTTGAGGAATCATATTATGTTGAAAAAAATTATATAATTTTATTTTGAAAAATGGCGAGGATCTTTATAGCCTTAAAAAAAATTTTTTTTTTCAACAATTTATTTTATCTTTATTTGTTCTTCAGATTACAATTTTCATCTGGAACATTTTTTCAGAAATATTTTCTTTTTCAGATATTCAAATGTTTCAATTTAAATTCTTCACCCTATATATCATATATATATATATATATACTATAATAATATTAATAATATCTTGTATAATAAAATGGAAAGGGTTTGTTATAAAGGGCGCATTAAAACATATAGTCCTCCCTTCGTTTCAATTCACTTGCAATTATGCATATGCGAATCTTTCGTGTTTCTTCGACACGCATGGAGTCCACTACCCTTGTTTATGACACGTGTATCGCCATGGCGATCGGTGGGTAACGCAGTAAATAAATGCGTCTGCAGTCTGTACTCTGTACGCGTCAATGCACGCAAGTTTGTCGACCGGCTCAGTACGTTTACGTATTTTCTTGTAGGCAAATATATTAAACAAACATGGCAGCAAAGAATTTACGTGAGAAAAAGCGCGATTTCAATCAGAATTTGATTGAACCGTCTCGCTCGTTTGAACAGTTATGCAACATGATAAACAAATTGAAAAAAGATAGCAATACTGAAATTGCGGAGTACAATCGAATGGATTTATTAGTCGCCGATGATATAAAATACGATGTCAATCTAGAGCCAGCAATGCGCAAATATTCGGGACAAGTAAGCAATAAAAGTTTAACTTGTTAAATAAATTAAATAATATGTCAATAGGCTAATAAAACAAGCAAACAGTTGGGTTAGTATAAATAAAATCTCTAGAAATGTTTCTTATCTTAGAAATTTTATTTATACTAACATCCAACTGCTCGTTTGGCTTTATTGACACATTATTTATAATTTGTTTAAATTCTTACAAGCTGGTTTCATATCTTTTTGTTTGACTTATTAAAATTAATCTCTAAAAGTATAATCTGATTTATTCAAAGATTATATCATTATTTATAAATAATTCCGCTCTATTATTATTAAAAATGAAATATACTGAACGCAGATTGAACCAGAGAAAGATGTTGCGACAGACAGATGTGGATCAATTGCAACAACTTATGAAGACATAATGTCCTTTCTAGGAACCCTAGAAAACGGTATTAAGATTTAATAGTAATAGAGCAGCATTAAAATTGTATTTAAAACTTTGGATTCTAATTTTACTTTTAAAATAAATTGTAATTTCACAATCTCTTTATTGCAATTAGAAGATGCGCCAGCAAATGAAGTCACTGCCAATAATGTGACAACTATAATCTCGTCCTGCCAAAATTTTAGGTGGGAAATTGACTTTTAATATCTCGTAAGCAAAATATATAGTATGTTAAAAAAACTGACAAAAGTTATATAAAAAAGGTCGTATTTTTTCCACAGATATGATGTCCAGAATCTTAGCTCGATTCGACGGGACGATTTAGAAACCGCGAAACTACAAATAGAGGAAAGAAACGCGACGATAGAATGTTTGAAAGATCAACTAAAGTCCGAACGCAAGGCGGCGTGCGACAAAATGGCGTCACAAAAACGTCATCACACTGTCAGGACGAAAGAGTTGGAGAACAAGTACAGAACAATCGTGAAACGCCATCAGAAATTTATCGAACAGCTGCTCGCCGAGAAAACGGATCTCACGCAGAAATGCGACTCCCTGGCGCGACAAATTAAAGAGATGGAACAGAAAATCCAACGAGATCTGAAAGTAATTACCGAGAGGCATGCCGTCGAACTACAACGCGCGAAGGAGAACATAGCAGCATCCGAGAAGATTCGACGCGAACGATGGCTGGAGATGAAAACATCGAAAATCAAGGTAATCGCCAATTCACGTCGATTATTATTAGCTAATTCAAGGGCTCGCTTTTTATTCTGAAATTACAAATTCAACAGAAAATTATTAGTTTCTTTATGCAAAAGGAAAGCGCACAGATATCCAATAGATACACAGAAAAAAATTAGTATCAAATCAACAATTCATTGTTTCATATATAAGCAAGAATATAAAATCTCCTTGGAAGTATTTATAATCTCAAAGAGACATAATTTGCTAACATAAAGAAATTTTGTTTCTTCATGTAAGCAAATTATGTCTCTTTGAGATTATAAATACTTCTAAGGAGATTTTATATTCTTGCTTATACATGAAACAATAAATTGTTGATTTAATACTCATTTTTTTCTGTGTAATATATAATATCATTGAAATGTAATACTGGAGTAAAGATACTCTTATCAATTTATTTAAAAAAAAAACATCAAATATAAGGGATGATAATATATTGATCGAGATCTGTTGTCCAATCCGCAGCTATAGTTTTGGTTACGCGGCTAATGGCCTCGCGTATTCACACCATTTGCCTCCTGAAGAGTTATTTTTCGTAATTGTTGTTGCATTATCTCTTGTGCTTGGAAGAAACAGTTCAATATGTTAAATACATCTAGCAAACATCAACTAACAGTTGTATAACTTAGTTGGTTTTGCTGAAAAGAAAACAAAATATTCTTCATTTAACATATCGAACTGTTTCTTAAGTCTATTATATCTCTTTTCTATCTCATTTATTGTACGGAGCCCTTGACAGAAAGGAAACAAGCGGACAAAACGGAGTAACCAGAAGGCCGCTCCCTTAAACGGAACAAATTTTACATTCCAACACACAAAGTTACGTAACGATAAATAATTAATTAAAAATTACGCGAAAATTATTGATATCGCAGGAGATGACAGTGAAAGGCTTGGAACCAGAATTACATAATATGATGGAGCAACATCAGCAGGAGATACAGGAATTAAGACGCGCACATATAAAAGAATTACAAGATACAGAATTACGCGCGATGCGCAGGTCGAATCAGCAATTGGAGCAATTGCGAATCGAATTGACAGATAGTTACGAGAAAATGTTAGCCAAGGAGAAAGACATATTGGCGGCAAGGTATGATAATCTTATCGCATATATTGATTTTAATATACTTTTAATTGAATTTGTATAAATCATAATGCGAATGATTAGGTACAAAGAAAATCTGGAAGAGCAGGAGACGCATTTTCAGACGCAACAAAAAACATTCGCAGAGCATTTCGAAAGAGAGAAGTCAATGCTCATTGCAGAACAAAAGAAACGCGACCGGGAAACAAGCGTGAGAATACAACAAACTGAATTACGTTTTCAGGTCAGGTTTTAAAATTCTTTTACTGTTGATAAAAAACAATTATTTTAATTTATATAATCTTAATAACTCTTTTCTGTAGACAGAAACGGAAAGATTAAAAGAGCAATACGAAATTGCTAAAAGGAATTTCGAGGAATCCTTGAGAAAAGAATGGCTCGTGTGGTCAGATAATTACAAAAAAGAACAAAGCGCGACTTTCACAAAGGCGGAGACTGCAATTCGTAAGGATTGTCAAAAGGAGAGAGATAAGCAGATAGAGATCGCTATAGTTAGACTGGAAAAAGAATCTCGTGAGATACAAGCTAAGTTGCAGCAAAGTTTTGATAATAAATTGGAGTAAGTTTACAATATGTATGCTTCCTCTACACAGAAAAAAAATGAGTATCAAATCAACAATTCATTGTTTCATATATAAGCAAGAATATAAAATCTTCTTGGAAGAATTTGATAATCTTAATCAGACATAATTTGCTTACGTGAAAAGAAAAATTTTCTCCATATGAACAAATTATGTCTGTTTAAGATTATAAATTCTTCCAAGATTTTATATTCTTGCTTATATATGAAACAATGAATTGTTGATTTGATATTAATTTTTTTTCTGTAAACACGCATAAAAATATAAATATAAAGAAATATATCACAATTTTAAAAAATTTTTTTCAGACTAATGAAAGAAGATTACGATGCAAAATTACAAGCTGCAATTAAAAGCGAGGGCATTTATAAAAATAAACTACGATTATTGGAAGAAAAACTCAAATGTACAGAAATCCAATTTGAAAAAACAGAAAATAAATTAAAAGAATGCATATCAAATCTTAATAATATGAATGAGGTAAATATGAAAATAACCAATTGATTAGATCTAATTATTATTAAATTTACAATTTGTCAATTTATAGACAATCGTAAAATTGACCACAGAGAAAAACAATGCAAAGGAATTAGCAAGGCAAGAAATTGAGACGGAGAAAAGGGAGTTAGAAGACAAAATTGCTTCACTTTATCAAGAAATAACGCAGAATAACATTAACAGAGATCAAATTATGGCACAATTGCATAGCAGGTAAAACTTAATATCCAATAAGCGCAATAATAAAAGATTAATACACAAATCGATACCGATAAATTAATATATCGTAATGTGTACTATAGATTCAATGAATATGACTGTTTTAGAATAAAACTTGTAGTCACTCAAAAAGTTCTAACTATAAAGAATCTCAATAAAAAACTTGACGACGTTAATTCAAGATGCGAACACTTGGAAAAATTGCTGGATCAACAAAGAAAGGAATATATTTTGAAAACTTTATAAATAACTTGATTTATAAGATTATTGTATGTATATATGTATGTATATACACTGTTTGTAAATTATAATTTTTAAGAAAATATCTTTAAAATACGAATTATTTGTCATAAATTATACTACAAAATATAATAGAAAAAAATCGTATCGATAATTAATATCTGTAATCATACGTATCATATACGTAAAATAAAAAATATACAGTCTGAGATTTATTTTTTATATTATATATATCCGTTTTTCAAGAGAAAGTTTAAGTGACAAGTATAAAATATAAATCGAGATTACTTCGAGATATACATAATTTCACATATAAAATAAAATGCATTTACAATCTTGCAAAGATTTACTACAGTTTTTCATCATTTATGCTACATTTGTGCATCTTTTCATTGATGAAATATAATAGCAATTTAACACATATTGTGCTTATACACACACGCGCACGCGCACACACACGCACACACACGCACACGCACACGCACACACACGCACACGCACACATACACACACACACACATAAAACATCCATAATTAATAAAATGTGATCTCTTTACACAAATCTGATGTTATTAATCTCATTAGTTAAGTTTATTTGTGCTGCCAAAAAATAATCTTGCAAGAAAAATATCACACTTTTTTTACAATTTGAACAACATCCTCGTCACAAAGAAGATGATCCTTCCCTACTTTCTGGGGTTGGTGTTTGACCGAAGAGCCCCATACCAAAGCGCTGCAACATGACGAGTTAATAAGTATTTAGTAAAGGACAAATAATAATCGTTCGCCAAAAATGAGTGATAAAATACGAAAAACTTACTATTTAAATTCCTTCGCAATCGATCTATGAAGTTTATTACAGAAATCTTCAACAGTTCGCTTTTCGGTATTTAATACTACAGGTGCATTATAGTCTGGAAGTTGTCCCTTCGGCTTCGTATAACTGTTTTAAAAATTAAAATTGTTATTTTTATAGAATTCTGTAAATTAGTCTGTATGAAGATTCAAATTATAAACTTACATCCTAACAAGTTGCAAGTAATCCCACATTTTTTCCAGCAGATCATCGAAGTTCCATTTGTGATGGGCTGAGATCGGCACACAGTGTGGTATTTTATAAATAATATCTAGTTCTTCTATGCTTATTTGATCTACGAGAAAAATGTCCCATTTTTATCGATATTTCATATTGGAATTACATTTGTAATGTTTATCAGGCTGCACAATTACCTATTTTATTCAAGAGGTAAATGCAAGGGATATAAACGCGATTCCCTTCTATAACATCGATCAAGTCATCCGAGGTGGCGTCGTACCTCAGTGTGATGTCCGCGTTACTGATTTTATACTCTGACAGGATCATTCTCACTGTGTCAAAATCCAGTTCAGATTGTGGACACTGAAACAAGCAGGTAACTCTTAATCTAGATATTTAATGCTGAACGTTAATATTAATCGGTTATTCAAAACATGTATAGCTTCATGTGAAAGTGGTCAATTTGTAGTTGAGATCATAAATTTGATCCCGACTCTCAGCTCATGTTTTGTTAAGTAATCAATTGAAAAATTGAAGATTTTTGAGTGTAGGATTGCAAATGAAATCATAATCCATTTCCAAATACAATAAACTATTTTAATTATTAAACCACACATAGTTTTCTTACCATTGTTTGTAAATTGATACCACCCTTGTCTTTCTTTTTAAAAGTTATGTTTGGTGGCTGTTTGTTCAATCGCAAGCCAAAGCCTTCCAATTCATGCTCGATCAGCCGTTTGTGTCCAAGTGGTTTAAGCACATCCAGGACAATGAAAATTAAGCTGCATGTTCGTGCTACCGCGATGACTTGTCGTCCACGTCCTTTGCCATCCTTTGCGCCCTCTATAATACCTGGAAGATCTAACAGCTGCAAGATGCATTCTGTTACAATCTTATTCGATTTTACTGCCATGTACAATTGACTTCAAATCCCAATTTAAACTAAGAAATATTTAAAATAAGAAAATGAACATTAGAGATCAATAGCAGTTGTACAAAATATATAACAAACTAAATCCACTGTGGTTTACCTGTATTTTTGCACCTTTATATTTTATACAACCAGGAACAGTTGTGAGTGTTGTGAATTCATATTCTGCTACTTCAGAGTATACACCAGCGAGAGTACTCAATAGAGTAGATTTTCCCACAGAAGGAAAACCTGTAAATTTAATCATCAGATAAATATACACAGAAAGAAACAGAATGTCAAGTATAGCATAATCCATAAGATTTTATTGTAGTCTGGAAAATCTTGTTGCAAACAGATCAAGGAATATCGGAACCATCATCTGTCAGACTGGCATAGAGATACGACATAGCTACAAGATATTGACATAATTAGAAAATACGCACCTACGAAGCCGATACGAGCGTCACCGGTCTTTGCGACCTCGAAACCTTGCTCGCCACCTCCACCACCGCCCTTCGGGGTGATCAACTCGCGTCTGAGCTTAGCTAGTTTCGCTTTCAACAAACCGAGATGTCCAGAAGTTGCCTTGTTCTTCTGGGTGCGGGCCATCTGGAAGAGGAGGTGAGCGATGAGCAAGATAATGCCGTGAGACGATATTACGAGGCACGTCGCGGCGCAAAACAGAACAAGAGAATTACCTCGGCCTCGATCGAGGCGATCTTTTCCAAGATCGTACTCATTTTCGGATCTGCTCAAAATGACGTCGAACGAATGGCTCGGTGAAGGTCCTCTGTCACATTATATTAGAATTGTAGAAAAGTGCAGCAGCGCAAACCGGGCGAGCTACACGTGCGCGGGTACATATGTTAACTCCGCCATGACAGGTCGTAGTCATGGTCATGGATCGTGCGCGTTGTTTGGAGTCTTTAGATGAGAAACCGAAAGACTAAAACACGCGGCGATTTAGTCCAAAACCAACAATTACGAATAGGATCACAATTAACTAACATTTTTGGGACTGAGACATTTCTATTGGCAAGCTTGATAATTCTGACGTTGCTCATTCTGCGCGTTTTCGTACTATATGCATAGAAGTTTGTTTGAAAACTTATTTAAATGAAAGGACATTTCGAGAGTAATATTTGAAAAGTGATTGCTGTTATTATGCTAAACATTAATTTCCGAGATACTTTTTGCGCGTGATCTGTGATATGGAGGACATTGAACGTTTTATAAAGGTTGTGCAGCAAAAAAGGCTCGCTAATCAACGCGAATTGGAACGTCTTGATGTGGAGTCCAACGAGCACAAGAAGATAATGAAGGAATTACGAGACTTGAGACGTAAGCTCTCCCAGATTATTTTTAATTGGAATTGTTTTGTTATTGAGAATTATCGCAATTATATGTGTAAAAACGTCCCATTGTTCACAGAGGAGGGAGAACAATGCAAGGAGAACATCACGAAACACCTCAATACGATTACGTCGCACAAGCACTCCATACACAAGATTGTACACTCTACACAGGATATCTCAGGCTTACCTGTGCCACACGATTATGCACAGTATGTATAAACTTTCTATATTTCCTCCTGAAATATCAGGAACAGGTTTTATAACAATACAACTTTAATATTGTTTCAGAGATATGACAACTATGTTTACTGATGCAATCGAATTCTTGAATAATGTAGGAGATATTCACAAAGCACTGACTAACGTCAAGGAGAATAATGTGGATCCTTTAAAGTTGATTCAAGCTGTGGTAAATACTGGAAATTATTTAGACATTGGAGACAAAAATATTTTTAAATATATCTATATTTCTCATCTGTCTTAGACAACGTGCACAGAAGATGTAGGAAACAAGTTGTATCAAACAAGACGCAGTATTGCCCAGCTGGAAACATTGAAGGAAAATATAGCAGCACTCCAACAGCATATCTTGGATAGTAGCACTATTGAAGGTAATCTGATTTTAGTTTTTCAATCAACATTTTTAATAATAATATTAATATTATTAATTGTAATGTTGCTTGTTGCTTATTGAAGATTGGAATGCTAATGTAGTTTTAAACAATGATAAGAAATGTGAGATATAGTAATTAAAGGCTATTATTTTCAGAGGAGAGTATAAGTTCAACTATCAATGGAGAATCAACAGATAGCACATCAACTATCACATCATAAACATTTATTGTCTATTATTTAGAATATATAAAATATTAAATTAAGTTTTCATGCAAAAAGTATATAATACATATTTGTTGAATGTTGAATTTCATGGCAGTCATGTATATTGAATGTTATCCAATTGATCATCTAGATTCAACTTCAACATAACTAATTGGGGATCAACGACTTCCTGAAAAATAATTATATGTATATATTTTTATAAAATATTCATAGAATAATTCAAAATAAACAACTATATTTCATAATTATTTTTTTCTTACTGTAAAATGAGTAGCAACTTGAAACTCGTGTTGCTGATTAGATAATGTTCGCTTATCTATATAACTATATGGGATATTTGTACTTTTTTTCAATTTCTCCAAAGCCAATTTTTCGCTAAAAAAATTTTAACTTAAGCATAGTTAGTTTTTTTTACACTTATTAAAATTGATTTAATTCTATCATGTTACCTTGCCAAATTGATCTTTCCAAATTTGCCATAATGATCGAATTTAGCTTTATGCTCATTTTCAATATGATGAACATCTCTTAATGCTTTAACGGCTTCCTCATTTTTCGCGAATGCTATCTGGATAATTATTTAATTGTTATACATAGTCTATCTAAATGTATTACATATATGTTAATTATCATTACTTGTGTAAAACTTTCGAGATCTTGGGCGCGTGATAAGAGCCGATATTCCTTTTCTTGCAAAGCTTGCTGCTGCATCTCGAGATGTTTAATTTTTTCTTGCCATTTCAGTCGTTCCTGATTCGCGAGTATAGTGGCCTCTTGTGCTGCTTTTATAGCAGCTACCGACTGCAAAATATTTCTTTTATTTCTCTAATATATATTCTATTTCATATTGATTTAGCCTTTTAATTTACCTCTATCTTTGTAATATTATCCGAATTACTTTTTATTGTCCTTAAAACTTCATATTGCTTCTTTTTAGCTGCGATTGTTTCTTTCTCTTTTGTTAAAGTCTTCAATTGTTTCTCTTGTTCATTAAACCAAGATTCTTTCAAAGCCTTACAATATATTGTAGATAAAATTTTTAAGTATCACAATATATGTTCAGATATTAATTATCTTATTGAATAATTACCTGTAAATGATTACGCTCCCATTGCACTTTTTCTTCAAACAATTCTTTTTCGTGCAACAGCGATTGCTCCCTTTTTTGTAGCGTTTCCAATGCCTCATTAAGGATAACACTCTTTTTCTCTAACTCTAGCATCAATTGTGTAACATGCGAATCTAATCTATCCGCTACTTTTATTATTTTCTCATGTTCTTGTTCCAGCAATTTCTGTTGCTTCTTTATTTCCATATTTTGTACTGTAACAATATATTGCATAAAGTGAATAAAGATTATAAATAACTTAAAATTACTTATATAACAGCATCTTTTACATACTTTGCACGTCTTCTTCCTGAGTCTTTAAATAATACTCTCTTAATTTTACACTTTGGTCATCTCTTTGGTCAGTCTTTTCTTGCACATTTTTTATATTCTCTATAATAAAATCAGCTTTTTGTAACAAATTCTGCAGATCAGTCTTGTGGGTCGCTATGGTCATCATAGCTAAATTTTCTACCTCTCTCATTTTTAATATGTTTTCTATTGTATCAAAATGCTCTTTTTGCAGCAGTCTTATATTTTGAGAATGGCGTTCATAAATTTCTTCTATAAATTGTGTATGCTCTTTCTAAATAAAATAAGTAATGTTAAAGCTAATATTAATTGTAACAATATCAATGATATATTGACAATTTTAAAGTACTGAAAACCTTTAAATTCTGCACTTCTTCTTTGTAAAATGTCTCAATTTGTACTTTTTCATTTTTCAGCTTTTCAATCTTTGCTTCATAATCTGCCTCTAAACACTCAAGTTCTTGCTGCATTCTCTTTTCCAATGTATCTGTTCTTTCTTGCAAGAATCCTATTTGTCGCCTTTGGAACAATTGTACAAAAAATTTTTGAAAAAGAATTGTCAATTTTAATTTAATATAATAATTTAACATAATAATTCTACTTACTTATATGACTCATCTAAAATCATTATTTCATTTTCATATTTTTCATTTAAACTATGTAACGTTACTGACAGGTGAGATTTTTCTAATTCTAATTTATAAATTGCATTTTCATAGCCTATGCTTTTGGGAATTAAGCTACTGCGCGCATCTTCCGAATTTGTATTTATGTCAGAAGCAATTGGAACAGCCATTGTGTTGGACTGTATCATAAGATTAAATATAAATCTTAATTACAAAATAATCACGTATATGTTTCTTTTATTAAGCATTTTTAAGTGTTTACTTTAGAATAATTTTCTTCAGTTTCCTGTTTCTCATGTTCATTAATTTCTATTTCTTGATTGTCTGAGGATTTTGACAATCTTTCTTTCTCATGTGGCAGTGATCTAGCTACCATTGTCTTATCCTCTTGTTGTGATACGTTTGCTGCCTATAATGAATAATTTAAAAGTAAAACTACTTTCATCAAACAATTCTTGTACCAGTAATATATCTTACCCCTTGAATAATTTTATCAGAGCTAGATCTATGCCTGCTAAATAATTCTTCAGTAGGCGTTACTCTAGCCTGAACATGATCGCTAATTTTATCTTCTAGCGTTTTCTTAGGTTCCAACCAATCTGGTAAATATTCTTTAGCTTCCAATTTCTGTCTACTAAGGTCTGCGGACATTGTACGTCTTTCCATAGTCTTTTAATTTAGAACAGAATTATTAAGCATGAATATAGAAAAGAAAATTAAATATTAGAACATTTTGAATAGGCAAGCTTATTAAATTTATATTTACAGTTTGGTCAGTTTGATTTGATGTTGTGCCCAAAGAGAATAATCCCAGAGGATCATTGATTATCTCTGAAGTTCTTTTGCCTCTACGAGGCTCTCTCGTTCCAAAAGCCGTTGGCGCGTACGTCGAATGTTGCGATTGTGTCCTGGGAACTTCGGCTGCGTGCTGTGTAACTTCCAGATCTGGTTGTATGGACTTTTTACTAACTGATTCTTTTAGTGATGATGTACGCGACGTATCTCCAAACAAATCTTGCATCAGCGATAGCTTTTTTGCCTTATCATCCGATGCTTTTGGCTTCTCGATTCCTGTGGTGTTTAACGCAGACATCAAGCCAGTCTCTTTTTCGTCTAGTTTTGAACTCGACAATGATTCATTGGAGACCTTTTTACTGAACAAATCGTCTATTATACTTCGTTTATCCCTTACTGCTACTGGATTTTTTTGGCTCGATGGCAAATCTTCCTTGTCAGCTAGTAAACTAGCCAATGGATCATCCTCATCTACAAATGAAAAATGATAAAATAATCTATACATAAAAATATAAGAAAATTATGAGAAAACTTTGTTAAACTTTTTCAAATATTTTGCTAAGATAAATAAAACTTATAAAATGCATATTAATTAGTGTCTTTTAATTGAACCTGCAAATGTAATTCTTTTTTTGCCATTTTCAGCGGATGGATTTCTCCTAAATGCATTACTGAACAGCTTGTCGTCCAAGCTGTCCATATCCTCCACCATCTCTACCATTCTCGTTGCATTCGCGCGACAATTTCGGTCTCAATTGTAAAATATATTACAAATCAGTTTGCGTAACTCACGATGCCAATTGTTATTCTAGCCGTATATTAATAGCAATCGACTTAATAATAAAAATGTCATATACAGTAAAGCGTTCGAGAAGTGCATTGTGAAGAAGAAAGACAAGACAATTATCGACCGAAAGCATTTCAATGTGTGTTCTTTAGCTTCCTTGCTCAAAACCTATTATAATTACATTCAAGAAACCCTAGCGAGATCTAGATCCTTTAAGAAAAATCGTCGAAGCCATTTAAGAGAATACATTCATGTTGTGTTTTTTTCTGTCCGAGAAACAATCTCCTCGCGTCGAGCACCAACGTTGACGATTTGTCGTCGCAGTTTACGGCCGACGTCACATCGACGAACCATCGACGAACGCACACCTCGTGTGCAATGTGGAGCCGACTTAAAGGCCGAAGTCTAATTCGGAGTCGACGCCAGCGCGCCACGTGATCGCGCACCAAGTCGATCACCGAACCTTTTTCCGTGTGTACCTCTCGTACCGCAGGCCGCAGGTAGTGTGGTGAATGAACGATAAGCGCGGGGACGATCGTGGCCAGCTTCGCGTCACACGAATCCTCGGCCGCGGGTCCTGACAGAGCGCGTGAAAGTGAGGAAGAAAGAAGCAGGGGAGAAAGAGGATGGTGTCGAGACGACTGTGAGTCGGCGGGATAATTTGGGGCTGGACAGCAGCGAAACGGCGCACGCGGAACGGGCAAGAGAAACGAGCGTCGTGATGCTGCCGACTCCGCTGATGCCGATCACCACACGCTGGTCCTCGTCGTCGTCGTCGTCGTCGTCGTGAACGGTGACACCCACGAGCCAATACCGCGATGCAATCCATTTACTGGACTGGACGATTGCTGTCGCGCGCGCTCTGGAACGGCATCGCGAGCTATAGTACCGCATGCGGCTCTGAGCAGCATTCGAGCGCGGTCGTTGCGTGCAGCAGGCGCCGCGAGGCCTCGCTCGTCTCCGCCGTGTGCGGTTTCCCGAAGGACTTTGCCCGGAGCCGGATACGCAGGGGCCAGTTTGGCGACGACGCCTGGTTCACTGCCAGATTCAGGACAGCCGAAGTTATAGGTGGGACCAGAGAGCATGCACGGAAGTTTCCGCGATCGCACCCTCCTTCCTCGGCTCGCGCGTCGCCTACTCTGCCAGTTTGTTCTTTCCAATTGCATTCCCTCTCAAAATCTTTCTCTTTTCTCCTCCAAATCCCATGCATACATTTGTCTAATAAGGACCTGGCAAAGGGTCTAAGTTTGCTGAAAGGATTCACTTCCTTTAAACCTAATTTCACTTTCTTATAATTTTTTTATCTTCCCTTCTCTCTTCCCTCAAATCTTGATTATGCCTGTTTCTGTTTGATTGCGGATGATTTATGTAGTACAATTGAAAGGAACAGACTTATACTTTGTTTACAAAATGACAAATAAGTTGATTGGTAACAATGTGAAATTCTTTAATCATTGATCAGACAATTTAGATTGCAAATTCACTCTTGAGGGAAAAAAGAACTATTCTTTTTAATTGCCTTATATTTGCTACATTTTAAATAAGTTTATTCAAAGGTGTATTGTTTATTTGGAGAAGAAAGAGAAATTTTGGAAAGAGAAAGAGAGAAAAAGATTGTAAAAAAACTGAGAAAATTTCAAAGAGCAGAATTTCTGATTTGGGTTAAAATTATATTTTAGAAAATATAAGATTACACTTTCTGTCATGTATTTGACTGAACTTTTTGCTGCACTTTCTACACTTTTCTACCATTTATTCCTCCTATTTTTAGTAGAAGCCTATATAAAAAGGCTTTATTTTGAATCAGTAAGTGTAACTGAAGATTTAAAGATTTATATTTTATGAGACTTTAAATCATTAATTTTTTTATAAATTTTTACTAATTTTCTGCATATAAATACACATCATTTCATTTTAAATATCAAAGTTTAATCAACACACTTTTGAATAAAGGTATAATAATCAAGAGAAGCAAACATATTGTGTTGTCTACATTCATTTTTTAATTACTTTTACTCTAGACAGATTAACTATGTAAAGTAATATTTATACATTTATCGAACATAAAGTATCTAATTAATTATATCAAATTATTGCTGCTTTCTTGACATAGATTGTTCATTTGGATTATTTATAAAATAATAGTTTAAGAATAATTTTAGGCATAGATAATTGTTGATGTATAGATTTTGATTTCAAACTATATAAATATTGTGATTTATATATTTTTTCTTTTTTTTTTTTTTTAAATAGTCTCAATTTTTAAATTATGTTTTGCATATGAAAACATAAAATTGACTAGCAGTTATTTAGACAATTGTCTTATATACTTATCTTGTAATGTTGCAGGTGTGGCTGATGGTGTAGGGGGATGGCGACACTATGGAATTGATCCAGGAGAATTTTCTAATTTCTTAATGAGGACGTGTGAGAGACTAGTCTCCATGGGCAGATTTACACCTACAGAACCAGCTGGCTTATTAGCACGTAGTTACTATGAATTGTTAGAAAATAAACAACCAATATTAGGTAATTAATTATTTTCAATCATACATAGAAAAATTAGAGGGAGATAAATCACAATTATTTAAAAAAAATTGTTTGTGACATTAGCATTTTTTTCGGCTATACAGGTAGCAGTACCGCATGCGTAATAGTTCTTAATAAAGAGACAAGCAGCATTTACGCGGCCAATATAGGAGATAGCGGATTTGTAGTCGTTCGAAGGGGAGAGGTGGTACATCGATCCTCAGAGCAACAACATTATTTCAATACTCCCTTCCAGTTGTCGCTGCCACCTCCAGGACATTCTGATCTAGTACTTCGTGACAGGTAAATATTTTTTCTGCTATATATGTTCTGCTTATTGTATATCTCTGCATATTTCTGTAACTGTCAGTATTAATATATTACACGATATAATCACCCTGTGAAAAATAATTATAAATTATTTTCCTTTTCAGTCCAGAATCCGCCGATACTTCGAGTTTCGGGGTCGAGGACGGCGATGTAATCCTTCTGGCAACTGACGGGGTATTCGACAATGTGCCTGACCAGTTGCTAGTCACCGAGATGCGTAAGGTCGAGGGCGAGAGGGACCCAACGAAAATACAGTGCGTCGCTAACACGATAGCATGGATGGCGCGTCGTTTAGCTTTCGACGGCGCCTTCATGTCTCCGTTTGCTCAAAATGCCCGGGAGAATGGGATCGATGCAATAGGTATGTAAAAGACACTGTTAATCATTTATGCTATTTCAAGTAACAGTTTTTCAAAAAATTTTTCATGTAAAGAAAAAATCGCTTTATATAAAAATATTTTATATAATATTATATCAAAATTCACGAGATAAATTCATGATGTGCTAAAATTTTATTATTTCTCTTTTATAGAAAAAAAATTAGATAATTGAAACTTTATTTGATCCACTTACTTGAACTTAATTTACTAATATAAATAAATAAATGCAAAAAGTTTAAATTAAGGATATTTAACGAAAGGGCGTACAAAAGTAGATTTTGAACCTTCCAGGTGGTAAACCGGACGATATCACGGTGCTTTTAGCAACAGTGGCGATATGATAAAACAATAAGGAACAAGTGTACAATAGAGCCCTGATGATCATTGTATTATAGTCCATGTCATTGCGTATATGTATTTAGTTATACATCATTATATTAATCCTATTACGCTAATCATTTATTATTTAAATCGAAATAAATGGTTTTGTAAAATCACTTCTTATTCTACTCATTATTATTCATTTCTTTACAGCTCTTTAATAATTATTAACGTACTCTTTGGCGATTGCGGATGTGCTTGTTGATTCACCCTTTCAGCATCTACGTGTCACATATCGCATGTCTACTTTCGGTGAATTTGTCACTTTCTTTAGAAGCGTTTTTACACGTCTAAAAGTAAAAAAAATATTTAAATAAATCAAGATTAACAAGAAAATATCATAGTCTTTATATACTTAATCAGTTATACTGAAAGAGTTAATACAAACGCCTCCTAACAAGAACCGATCAAGGATGTAATAATTGTTAACTGTATCAGAATGACAATGTTAACGTTTAAGAAATGACCGGTAATTTCAGGATTAATAACTTAAAAATCTAAAATCGCAACATCCACGTCAGAATAACAAATATAATATATTAAGCTAAGAATTCGAAGAATACATCGTGCAAAGGAAAAACATATTCTACGATCCTGGAAGCCAAAGATATAAGAGAAGATAAATATGTGCAAGTCTCTAAAAGATTAGAACGCTATAAAGATTTGAATATAGTATTCAAAAGAATTTAAAACTCAAAACCTAAGGATCTTATAGAAATCGCGATTAAAACGATAATATTTCTCGCAATCGCGTGGGAGTTCAAATTTCTTGTTTTTGTTTAAATCAGTAACACTGTAAAATAAATTTGCATTAACATTTAAAGTGGTGACCTATGTTAAAAATCCACATCTGTTCAGCTTATAATTGCACATAGCGCTCACGAGAATCACAGAAAAAGATATGTCCAAGCTGATTATTAATTGTATTTAGCAAAGTAATTTTCAAATAGACGAAAAAATAAAAATCTAAAGACGCAAAGTTACATTAAAACTTAATTCATACCTTTAAAAATTCGAATAGTTATCGTTAAAGAATAAAATCGTTTAAGAAATAAAACTCAAAATTTGCTACCACAGTAATTAACTAATAGATTGGCCCTAAAAACATTTTTCATCGACTTCACGATAAAAAAGTAACAGAAAGAAGAAGCGACGCGATTAACTATAATCAATGCAAGTCTCCGTTGTATTCATATAATACATAATATACACATATAAACAAAGTGTGGGAAGTGTGTATATATATTATTTCTTTAGTTTATATTTAACGATTTGTACTTTGTAGATGTTGCCTAGATTACACTTCGCTATGATAATAAATATAAATAAATGCTTTAGTACACTTTAAAATAGTCTCCCTTGCACAATGGCATTTTTCTGTCTCTCTCTTTCTCTCTCACTTTCTTCCATCGATACTTGCAAGAACTATGAGCACGGTTAGTATATCACAATTACCACCGATCGCAAATATCTTACAAAAGTGACATTCTCGATACAATAAATCTAATTAATTCGCGAGTGAAAAATTACATTATCCCCGTGCTGAACCGGAAGTTTATGTTCACTGACAGACGGGATTTAACCCTTGGAATGCCAATTCAGTTGCACTCGCGTGCATAAAAATACTATATCTATCAAATTGAAGAATTCTGAATTCCACAGATAATAAATCTGCGCAAATTTTAACACTCGTTATTACTCTAAAACTTTTTCTCGCTATATCTCTAAGATGAAACAAGCTACTGTACACATTAGAATTTCGTATATAAAGAGCTTGGACTAATATCTAATAACAACTAAAATTATTAATTTTTTAATCATTCAACTCATTTCAAACTTGTTGGAGAATCTGATTGGAAACAATATAAGCTCGCGCCTTGTAGTTTGAATAGAGCAATTTAATCAATCATACTTTCTGCAATAGCGCTAAAAGCGCAACACTTGGCTTCCAAAGAGTTAATATCAATATCATCAATAGAAGCAGCAATATTGGATTCTGTACGCAGAAACAAATATCAAAGAACACGTACAAATGTGCAAATGGAATTAAAGAAAATCAATATTTACTGATATCATGCATATCTCCGTAACTTTTTTATTTATATGCAGAGTGTATAAATGTTAACGCACATTCTTTTCTACAAATTCTTTGACAAGTTTGAAGATAGCTTTCTCTCGACGATAATTCGATTATTATTATAGACTATCATGAATCTTAATTTTTTTAAAATAAAATTTTTAATTAGGTGTCCTGCCGAATTTTCGCTAAAAAATATCAGCTCCAGGCTTGAACGAAATCGCCCAATCTCTTATACACTCTGTATATTATTTTTTACGTGTGTCTCAATATATATCTTTGCATACAAATCCGGGCACTAAATTGTTGACAATTCCAAAGGAACAATGATGGAGACGCGCGCTTCCGCAACGTCTTAGGGCAATTCGACACAACAGCATTGGGAAGCAAATGCTGAACTTGTCGATCATTGCACGTTAGCTTCCTGTCCCCAATTGAAGCCACCCGGCCGGTCTTCCGGCGGGGGCATATAATCTGGATCCTCGGGATGTGCGTCAAACAGAGTCTTACTGAAAATGAAAGAAATATATACTTATCTCTTTCATCAATGATAGTTTATCATTTGCTTATTGACACTCAACTTTAAAATGCTCTTGGATAAAATTTTTCGATCGATAATTTAATTAACAAATGAACTGATTCATTTAATTTTAAATAATAATCATAATTTCAATCTTAATGTCAATTAAAAATAAATGTAGATAAGTAAGAATTATATTACTTACAGTATTTGCGGAGTTTTCAGAATTCGGAAACCGCCGTTTAACCGCGGAAATACATCCTCCGCGAAATAGTAAGTATGTCCTACCGCCATTCCCACAAGATCGACCCATATCGTATTGCCGAGCAAGACAGAGAAGCCTAACAGCACCCACGGTAAATATGGAGCCTGAAAAAAAATCAAAATCATCAGTAATCATATCATGACAAACACTTGTCAAATGATGCAATAATTAATTCTAATGTAGACAATGTGTGCGTATAATAATAATAGAATAAAGATAAGCCATATGTGCATATCCTTTTAAGTTGGACCTACTTGGAAGTTCAAAAGTCCGAAGAAATTCATTCTAACAAAAGGATTTCGTCGTGACCACACATACACCAACATTATCGTGAATGCGTGTCCCAGAAACAGCAAATTGACGAAGAATGCAAAAGTCTAGGGAAATAGTTAAGGAATAACAATATATACTCAATAAGAATAATATGTCACTTTAAACAACAATGTTATACTAATTATAATTGTTACTATTCAGAATTACTGTTAATTATAATTAATATTAAGAAATGTAATTTAATTATTACTAACAGAATATTAATGTTACACCTGACTAATAGACCTGAATAATAGAATATCGTATAATTATAATTATTAAAATTTTGTCAAGGATACAATCATGCATATTCCGCCAAAGATGAACATCATCACGAAATCAGCTGTTCTCCTGCGGAAAGACCCTTCCTCCAACATACGGCAATATCGATATGTGAAGATCATATTGAATAATAGGTTGAACCCAACATTTCCGAAGAACAGGAATGTTGTTATTAATCGCCATATCTGAAATAATTCAACATATTTTGCAAATTATAATTACTGTTATAGCAAGATAGAGAAAAATACAAATCTATATATTTTCTACTAATGATAGTAATAACTTTTGAACTATCTTATGTAACAAAGCCAACTAGTGATTTTTCATAGCTATTTGCATATCTGTACTTCCGTACCTGATACTGCTCCACAATGAGGATAGGATTGAAATACAGTTGAAATGGGGATACCAAGTCTAATTGCTGCAACATTTAAAGTAGTTACATCAGCTGCTGACAAGCAAATATATTTTACAAAAGTTCAATCAAGTCTACCATTTAGTTAAATTTAATTAACGGTATTTCCAAAGTGATCATTGGACTTTTTTCTGTGCAACATCATTTTTATACAATCATTAGACAAGCGTCGGGATATAAGCTGAGTCATCGAGTATCACTCAAGCGTGACATTTGACGATCTTGAACTTGTAGATACGGTAAACGCGAATGCTCGTGGGAGATCGAATTTTGAAAATTTCCGAAATATGAGGGATTTAGAACGCGGAGGGAGATTGTCGACCGCGACAACGGCGACGAGAAGCTATCGCTTGGGGCAATCGCGCGCGAGCGAGGGAGGAAAGGTGAAAAAACACGCGAGATAGATACCACGGCGAGGGTCGTGATGACACAGGCTGTGGTGTAGGCCCGCGTCACCGCGGGCATCTGCATGTACTCGTGCCATAACGCTTCGTAGGCCATTGGCATCGATTGTCGGCGATCTCACGCCCGTGTTCCTTCCTTCGCACCGAGACCTCGCAGCTATAAACACGCCGCTACCCAATCCTGCCCGCTTCACCATCGCATGTCGCACCGATGCGCAGCAATGTTACCTGCACATCGTGCCCGCGTAAGCAATTTTGTCGTCGGCACACCACACGATTTATGTACACGTAACACGTGAAACTGCCTGTCTGTCGGCGGGCGCGCGCCTAGCGAATCGGCGTGAAGAGAGGTACTGTTGTCGCCAGTTACCAGCTTGGGGGATTGTGGGGGATTTTCTCCCAAATTAGGTTTTTCATTGTTAATCACGGTGGACTTTTTGGGATGATGAAAAGTTTAGAGGAATTTTCAGGACAAGAAAATATAAAATTCTATAACTTATTTTGGAAATTATATATATTTATAATATATCATTTTTTATTATATTTATCATAAATGTTTATAACCTGACAACACTGAACTGTCGCCGCCAACCCACACGTCGGGACATTTTCCGCTGGCAGGTTGCCAATCTGACCATCGATCACCGCGCGCGAAACGGCGAACTTCACTTCGTCGCGTGAATTGGCGTGAATTGTTGTTTATTTCACGTAACATCGGACGCTGGAGAATCGCGAGGCGAGGTCGGCTGCTCCAGGTAAGGACGCGCGTGAAAAGGGTACCGGTTAATCGCTAAGCACACGATCGACTCGTCGGAGAAACGTTCGGAGTAATTGAGGATGGTTCTCACGAAGGAGTATCGCATCTGCATGCCGCTCACTACGGATGAGGTAACCTTCACGCTTTACACTCGACTTATTTAATTATTTATTTGATAAACGCGACTGTTTATCCTACTTGCCTGAAAATTGTTGCCGTCCGTCGAATCGTTGCCTGCCCGACTGATTCTCGTTTAAAAGCCGATTTTTTTTGTGAGTGTTATTTTGTAATGATCGATCAATTTCTGTGTATAGTACCGCATCGGCCAGCTATACATGATCGCCAGACATAGTCATGAACAATCCGATAACGACGAGGGAGTGGAGGTGGTGAAAAACGACGTTTGTGAGGATCCTGTTCATGGAAAAGGACAATACACCGAGAAAAGAATCCATCTATCTAGGTATGAGTCTTGTTTTTAAATATATAACATGTAGAACATAAGTAGTAGAAGAATTAGAATACTTATTCTGTTATATTACATTTCTGATTCAACTTAAGAACTATGTTTGAAACTGAAAGTAATGGTGTACAGTTCGAAAGAATTAGAAAATGTGTTTAAAATCATATAAAAAACATTATTCTTAGCACTAAAGTTTTACTATGACCATATAGCCCTTTCTTGATTTAAATTATAGAATATTTATCAGTTTATATTTGCTAAGAAAGCGTCTGGTTTGCAATTATTTCTTACCATACTCATCCATCCATACTGTTTATTTTTTTCTGAATAATCACTTCTATTTTATCTTATCATATCTTGTTTTATCTTCATTCAGTCTGACTAAATGTTCTATTGGTTTGTTCTCTTACCATTACAATTACAATCACAATTATCTTTTATCATTACTATTGCTATTACAATTGCAATCCTCATTCTTGTGTACTTATTTACCATACTCTTTTATCTATTATTTATCTCTTTTTCATATTATCACAGTTTATCACTGCTTATCACAATTATCCGAGTTTTACAGTTCTACTATTGGAACTGTAAAACTCGGATAATTTCTTCTTTCTTCCTCATTTTCTTTTCTTTTTTTCACAATTTTTCCTCAACCTATTTGCTTTTACCACAGACACACACACATACACACACAAACACACACACGCACACACATACACACACCTAAATTTCATCTCTTATTTATTTTTTTCATCCTTTTTTGCTTCTTCAAACCAACCTTTTGTCCTATAACAATTTTCCACATTGTGGAACACAAACAGTATTATAACAAGTATTATGAAAACTTTGTAACAGTTTATTTTTTTTTAAATAAATACTATGTGTTATTTTCTTTGCAGCAAACTCCCTTATTGGATTCAGTCCATTCTGCCACGAATATTTTATGTGACAGAAAAGGCATGGAATTATTATCCCTTTACTATCACAGGTACATTTCGCTTTATTTACATGGCATTTTATCATAATCTTTTATTAAATTTCGCAGTCAATGCTTTGAGAATTTGGAAATAACTTTTTAAATCTGATAAAAATAATCTTCAAACTTTTTTATTAAAAAAAGTAATCATTTGTTAACATTTTTAATTTCTTGCATGTATGTTCGTCCCTGGTGGTTGCAGAGTACACAGTAAGTAATGTTCAATGTAAGTCATAAAATTATCATAAAATTTTATGTTATTCCTGAATTTCTTTTCTTTCAGTGTTCCTTTATACCAAAGTTCCATATAGAAATAAACACTCGGTACGAGGACAACAATGGCTCCACAGAAAACGCAAGTAACTTAGAGTTAGGCTCACTCTATATATCTTGTTATTACTTTTTTATCTAATAATGAATAATAAATATAATTAATATAATAGTAATAATAATAAATTTATTATTAAATTGTAGTGTTTAGGACTATCACCTATTGAATTGATCCATCGAGAAGTCGATTTTATGGATATTGCATATGACGAGATCTCCGCGAAACATTACAAGGAGGAGGAAGTAAGTTACGACATTCACCGATGTTTAATTTCAAACATTAGATCATTTCCTAATAGTGTTGCCTTATTAATTATAACAGGACCCAAAGTATTTCCAATCGAAAAGAACGGGCCGTGGTCCTCTGGTTGAAGGCTGGAGGGACACAACACAACCCATAATGTGCTCATACAAATTAGTTCACGCTTCGTTCGAAGTCTGGGGCATGCAAACA
Organism: Solenopsis fugax; assembly: GCA_003595255.1. Classification (NCBI taxonomy): domain Eukaryota; kingdom Metazoa; phylum Arthropoda; class Insecta; order Hymenoptera; family Formicidae; genus Solenopsis; species Solenopsis fugax. The sequence goes on along the minus strand of QKQZ01053471.1, from coordinate 8,036 downwards.
AGAGTTGAAGATTTCATACATAGAGTAAGCTTGTCTAATTCATCATTCGTCTGTCTTTAATATTTTTTTCGACAAGTATATAATAGAGTGCATAAGTTTGTCAGGTTTTTTGACAGATTAAAACACTCGTAAAAATTAAGTTGCAACAACATTGCTTATTCAAAATAGTTTTCATTTATTGTCAGAACGTTGGCAGAAAGTTGTTGAAAGCAATGGAAACTTTTAAATAAACGGTGTTGTTGCCTATTTTCCCAAGTGTTTTAATTTGTCAAAAAACTCAATGAATTTATATACAGATAGCATTATGAAAATATTTAATTAAAATTATAAAAATATTTGTAATTTTAATATAATTATACAATTATAAAAATATTAATATTGAATGATATAAAATTATATAAATTATATTCGATTTCTTGGTATATAAATTGTATACAATATTCATAGAACATATTAAAAAACTAAAGTCTTCTGCAATTCATACGTTTATTTGTGAGCGTTAATTATTCTATTTTCTATGATTTTGATTTTTTTGTGACAGTGTATAAGGGACATTCTATTGCTGGGTCACAGACAAGCCTTCGCCTGGATCGATGAGTGGTACGACATGAACTTAGAAGATGTACGAGAATACGAGCAGAAAATGCAAGCCGAAACGAACGAAAAGGTCAGGTTGAAAAATCAACTTGATGAAACACAGACTACACAAGCTACATCGTCCTCATCTATGCCAACCACGCCGAAATCACCCACGCAACGATCGTGGTTTTCCTGGTCGTAGCCACAATTAGTAGGGATAATCGAGTCTGGGCTCTGCGACAGCTTTTTGTCGCTTCAATTAATATTATGCAAAAAAAAAATGAGTGGCATTCTCTATTGCTCATGCCCATCTTTTTCCCGTCTCAGAGAATGTTCAGATCAGTCATGACATATTCTTTAAATTGATTTCGCAAGTATTTTACTCGGTGGTTTGTTTTACTAATAAAAACTTGTACAATTTTTGAAAATATAAAAATGATAATTTTAGAGAATGTAAGTGAAGCTAGCGAAAATTTGTTATCATTAATTTTAGCTTTAGTAGCCAGTATTTTTTGTGAAAAAACCTGAGAGTATTAAAAGATAATGATGTTAATTTCAAAGTAAGAGAAGGCATTGATATTGTTTTCAAAAGAATATATCTCCAATTGTTGCATTTTTTGAAATGCTTTGTATACATAGGAGTAGTTCCATACATACGTTCCATACGTAGGCTTGCTGTGAAACAATTTTTAATTACATGCTTTCGTATTATAGTGGACACACCTGAAAATATATCGCTCTTCGCGATTGCACAGATAAATTTTAGGAATGCCTAAAGGAAGTTGGGTCTAAGCCACAAAAAAATGGCATACAATTCTAAAATTTAAATCATGAAGTTCAACCGCACATTTTGGTTACATCTTGTATATGCGAATAAGTTTCACTTACGTTTTGCTCGCGCGCGTTAGCAATAAATTGTTTTTATCGTGTAAAATTCTATAATGTAATTTATTTATAAGGTGTCAAATTTTTATTCGCAGTTTAATGTATAGAGGCACTAGAAAATTATACGAAAATATATGTGTTTGCAAATAATTCCTTATTTGTCTACATAAACGTTATTATTACAGATTTATCAACTTTAATTGACAATAAATAAATCATTATTATTCATCGGCAGCATATGGAGACACAATATTTTAATTGAGATATAATTGAATCAATTTATTCAGTCAGTTTACATAGACAAAATTGCAACAATGTAAATACAAGGATTCCATCTAAAAATAATCACACATTTGTTCAATTAAATCAAATTTTTAATTGGAATTAGCAATTGCCGGATGTAACCTGCCAACGACTGGACGTTGTAACGGTGTAATAAGAACACGTGCCATTTCACCAACATGACCTGTCAGTAAAATTTTATTGAATCGTTAGCAAACGCTACTAAATCAATCATTAGTATTCCTATCAACATTCGTCAATAAAAAATATAATAATAAATATTTTACAAAATAATAATATATATTAATGGAATTAAAATATCAATTAATCTTACAAATATTACAATGATCTCTAAGTCGCACGATAGGGTACAATAACGAAAATTCTTGCCATCTCGTTAATTCTTCAGACTCCTCTGGTGAGGTCAAAGTTGTCTAAACATAAATAATAAACATTAATAGGTTTTTAATTGTTTTTTTAATAAAGGTCCAGCAAAGAGAGAGATTGCTTACATCAGTGTAACTCGTCGTAGAATTTATAGTTTCTGTATGAATGCCATGTTGTTCATCGCGACGGAGTTGCGCAGCGGCTTCCGTAATTAATTCGTTGAATCTGGCTGCCACTTGTTTCCATCTTATCAAGTCATCAGGCTGCAAAATAAGGCAAAAATATAAATTAGCTAAAGGAAATATTTTTAAGGATTGCATTATGTGAGATTGAATTTTAATATCCAATTTTTCAATTAGAACGAAAAAGAAAAGATTTAAGAATTACAATATATATAAGCAAAAAATGTTCAATATTAAAAAAAATAATTTTATAAATAATTTTAAATAAACTTTCAAACGTTAAAAATTTTTGTATAAAATGATTTGACGGAATGTGTTTTAATATTAAGCGATTATAAATAATATATTATTACGGATAAATTAAAAAACACTGGTAAAAGCGCAACAGGTAATGGAGATCCGCGCAATTCGGAACATTCAGATGGAGGTCCTGACAGAGTTAAATGCCTTATGAGATCCAAGACATGGGTCAGAAGCTCGCCATGACGACCACCAACATCCTGTCTAATAAGTCCTAAGGCATCTTGCGCAATAACTTGGGCTTCTACACCTGGATTGTCAGCTGATCATAAGATATTTATTTAATTACTGAATAATTAATGGACTTTCAAAAAAGGTCAAATAAAACGTAAGCGCAAATGAGAGTCAAGCACTGTAATTAGTGCACACAAGTTAGCAGATATTATTAAAATAAAATATCTACAAGAAAAAATATATGCGAATGTTTCAACTCTTTTTCGAGCCATTCTCAACGGAAAATCGTATATATAATATATGCTGACATACATAAGTGATGAAGAAATTGTCGAAATAAAAAAAAAATAAAAAGGGTTTATCTTTTATATTTATTTAAATTGTTTATATCGTTCATAGAATATACAAAATTTTTTAAATATTTAACATTAAAAATTGAAAAAAAATCTATTCTTAAACTTATTAAAAATATTAAGCGTGTAGAAAGCTTAAGATTAGCTGTCATCAAATATCCATTTGTCATCAAAATTTGAATTTGAGATTTGACGTTATAATATCATAATTCACTGGAACTGGGACTAATGTTTCGCTGATAATGAACTTTTTAAACGTTTATCGATGGACATTGCGTTTTCATTTCAAACGATAAATTATACATTGGTTCTTCAATTTATGCGGTTTTTTTTACGTGATACTTTCTTACATATTTACGCGATTTTCAATTACGTGGAACGGATACTCCATGTAAATCAAGGGACTAGTGTAATTATAAGGAATATTTATCATCGTTCTCTTACACAATTTAATTGTATTTATAACTTTCACTTCTTATTTGTCATTGTTTATATTTACCAAGAATTAATTCTTGAACATGCTGTGGCATGATCGGTTTCTTTAGACGACTGAGAAAAATTTGTAAAGCCGCCGCGCATTCCAAAGCTGCGTTATTCGAATCTTCAAAATGCGGTTTATGGCCTTTCTTCAGAGAATTCAGGATATGTCGTCGAACCTCACGACGTCCTGCTCGTCGAAATAGTCCTTCCACCCTAGCATCTTCGATATAGAATTAAAATAATTTTTAAATTATCACATTGCTAGAATTTACGATACATATTTGTAATACATGAAATAAACTTACGTTCTTTCAAAAAATGTATAAGCACTTTCACCACATCCAAAGATTTTTGCGATATTATGTCGTCATCTGCTTCTTGCCTGAAGATCAAAGGAACGTGGAAGTGAATATTAAGAGATTAAATAAACAAACGATTCACGTAAAAATTAACGGATGTATATAGGAAGAGATTGACGCAATGTGGAAAAATATTTTTGTTCGCATCCGCGTGTCCTCGCTGCATCCTTCCGCATACGAGCTTATAAAGAATTGCCGTGATTCTCTTATTCGAATCTTTTTAAGTATATTGAGATAAATGTCTCGCTATTTGTTATTTTATTTGTCCGTGGGTACGATCCTAGCCTGCGGATCGTCCCGAAGGATTCCTAGAGAAGCATCGTGTCCTTCGTGTAGTCAAGATTGTCCTGAAGCCTTAACCGTCCAATTACCATGGTAAGAATATGATTCAAACTCAAATCAAAATATATAAAAGTTAAAAACTGATGAATCTAAGAATTAAATTTCCAATCTTAAGACTGAGCATGATAGAAAAGAAATATAAAAATTCAACTAAATCAGGCTCTTTTATTTTAAAAATTTAAGAAATCTAGTATTTTATAATAGAATAGAGAGATTTAATTCCAAGATGTAAAAAATTTAATATTATAGCTTTTTAAAATTTGAGAAATATTGTTATAAAAATCTAATCAGCAAAAAATTTGCAACAATGTTTTAGGAATCCTCAACAAGAATCAAAACTGCGAGATTTCTCCATCAATTCGTTCCAAAATTCACCTTATTCTCGTTTCACACAAGAAGGATTCTCCCAGGATATAGAACGTGATGATAACTTTCCATTAAGTCAAAATTCAATGCCCTTCGGAAACTATAGAAGATTTCTTCAACAAGAACCTACGAGCAAAAATTTAATTTTTAAAAACTATATTAATAATTCTCCAAGATACTTAGACAGACAAGAATTTTCTCAGGACAAACCTGCGAGAGAATACCCTTTTGCTCGTTCGCTCGTGTTGCCATCACGACAAGCTTTTGACAGATCGGAAAATTTGTTCTTCAGAAATCCTCGCAATAAATATTCAGAATCCTTATCAGGGAACTACAAAAGGACGAAGGACTATACAAAGGACGAAAAGGATCCTACGAGCGAAGTGCAAGTCGTGCATCGCGCCGATAGAGATGCAAAGCCTTTATGGAAGAATTCAAGAGACACTTCTTCAAACGTCATCCAGTCAGAGAGTTTTTTCCCCAAGGTCGAAAATATTTACCGGCCTCGTCAGGAAAAGTTTCTTGACAGGGAAAGGAACACGATTGAGAAGTTTTCGAATTCTGTCAGCCAGTTGAGATATCCTCAAGAAAGATATAATCCCATAGGATTTGATCCGTCAGAAGTGAAGCGTGATTCTCATATTGAGGATACAGACATTCCGAAATCGACGAAAGAATTCTTCAATAATTGGGACATCACTAAGGATTCATCGCAATCTCTGAATCTGGAACAACCTAGAAATAATTTCTTAGAAGTATATCCTGCAAAGAAACAAAAAATTATTGCCATAGATGATACTGAACAAATCAATTCTAAATCTTATAATACTAAGTTTCCTCAGGATTTAAAAATATGGAAATATTTAGAAAATGAGAAAGATGTTGAAGATATGAAAGAATATTTCGATGATGAAACTGAACCCTTCCAAGATGACGAAGATCTGAAAGAATATTTTAAAGACGAAACTGAACAACTGGATACCATCGGGACTGAACAAAATAATTACAATCCTCGTGTTCTTCCTCAGAATATTTGGAAGGGAACAGAGAGTAATGAACTCCTCGACAATTTGGATTTCATGCTCGAAAACTCGCAAGAAGCTGGACAATTGGGATTAGACTCTGAAGAAAATGATGATTATTTGTTCTTTGAGGACGAGAAAAACAAAGATGTAATCTTTCAAGACAAAGCGAACACCGCTGCTGAAACTGCTCGCGCACCTGTAATTAATGCCTATAATGCTTACATACTACCTCGCTACTTAAATATTGTAAATGATAAAAAATATCCTACCAAATCCGAGGCGCAGGAATTAGCGGAAGCTAGTCTACGTACGAATCCTGTAAAAAAAATGAATCACAGTTTCTTCGAGGACGATGCTGTTATTGATGATAATAAACGCATCCAAGATTTTATACTTTCTAAGGACGTTTTCGACATAGAGGAATACAGCAATCCTATTGCCGAACGAAATAATGTACGAAATAAAAATGAAGCTTTGACAGAATTTGATCCTGATCTATTGGACGACATTGAAGATCCTCCAGTAGGAACAACTGAATCGACACCAATGTAGATCTTGTTGAATTTTCTTAACAATAATAAATAATTGTTAATATTATATTCCGGATCTCAGTTGAATTTAAGAATTTTTTTTAGAATTGGCTTTCTCTAATAAAAACGTCAACTGACCAATAATTTTTAAATTACATGTATTTGAAAACGATAAGTTCAAAAAATAGTCAAAGATATAATTAAATCACAAAAATGTAGAAAATTGATAACTTGCAAGTAAATATAATTTGTCTCGACATTTTTTCTCACTTAAAAAAATCAATTAATAATTTCATAAAAAATTTCATAAATTAAAGATGGCTTAAACTACATCCAATAGCTTGTGTAATTTTCATTATTATATTACTACTGTGAATAGTACTGGAAATATTCAATTGAGCTTGATATAAGGAAAAAATGCCAATATAGTTTAAAGATAAATAAAAATTTACTATTTATTAATGTATATATGTTAAGTTTTTGATTAATTAGTAATATTAAAATATATTTGATGTAATAAAAACGATAACATTGTTTTTAATTGAAAATTGTGTATTTTGATTTTCTGTACATATTCTGTTTAAAAAGAAAATAAACTTTAAATATATGATCTGTAATTGAAATTTAGAATTTTTTTAAATCCACTATGTTTCCAAAATAAATGGATCGCCAAAGAGAATTATTTGTATAGTTTCATACTTTGCGATTATATTCTTTCCTAGTATAAATTATTATCAAATCACGTAGTGCAATTTGCCAATGTATTGAATCACTCGCACAATTTCGCACAAGTAATACGAATGGTTTCGTTGACTATAATTGTATGAATGGTAAAAATCAATTAATCAATTAAAATATTTACGATAAGTAATTAATAATTGCAATTATATTAAATAGATATTTAATTTTTTTCTGTCATATTATAAAAAAGTTATCCATTTCTTGTTATAGTTAGCTTTGATGAATATTGCAATTGTATCTTATATAGCATTACAGAAAATTATTATTAGACTCGCAAAACAGCCATTAGAATTAGTAGTATATAATATTAGATATGAATGGTTTAATTTCAAACAGTTTTGCGCGAACATTATGTTTTCCCATAAGAGTAATGGTTTCTTCGTTTCTTCTTTTTGATATGAATTTTTCGCTCTTATTATCAACATATAATAATAAAGCTGAAATAAATAAAAAATTATTTCTCAAAATATCTACATATATATAGAGAAAATTCTATTTTAATTCGTATTTTTTCATTTGTGTATTAACGAGCACGTTAAATCTCGTCATCGTGCTTATGAAACTGGATTCTGTCTGCGGAATTTGACGTATAAGCAAAAAAGTGCGTAAAAAATGAGAGTGGCGACATATGCACGTTGCGACATGAATAAAAGTGGAACAAAATCAACACAATTCAAAATGTTTAATAATACGCAAATTATCAAGTTGATTTTGCAACAATTTCATATTTGCTAATTTGCATATATGTAAGCTAAAAGCTTTATAAGATTTATAAGATTAAAGTTTGTAATAATGCAATACAATGCGTTACAAAATCATAAAATGCCATTACAAATGTTTAAATTAAATACATAAAATTTCTTTATAACATTATTAATTACCTATAATTTTATGATTTATAAAAATTTAAATACTCTATTATACATAGAAAAAAAAGAATATTCTTGTTTTGTGAATATCTTTATCATTAAAATGTATATATTTAAAGGAGATTATATAGATATAACTTATTTACATAAAAGAATTTTATTTACTTTCATCAAGAAAAATA
>QKQZ01053470.1:0-11709 GCA_003595255.1 Solenopsis fugax | reverse complement strand
AAAATTTGTATGGTTGTCCCCTTATAGTTGCCACCACTACAATTTTTTCTCTCTGTGTACTCGCGATATTTCTACTTTTTAACAAGCGAACAGTTAGCTTACATATGTCAGGACACGTTCTTGTGAAAATGATAAGTCCCCGCTCAGAAATATGTAGGCATTAATGAATAGATTAATATCAAGGGCGTGTTCTGAATGTTCCTTAAGGAGGGAAGAAGAACGAAAGCGGTCGCCCTTTACAATGGTAATCTATGCCACAATTTGCAATTACAAGCGACGGGAACGCCAAGAATGTTAGCCGTTTCCATATGGCGCTCCCTACATCATGTATCTCAGTCACATATCATGCATATCGACGTTAATTCTCTCGACGTTGTTTACCGGGCTAGTTTCGAATCATTAAGGAGCACGAACTCGAGATGTGCATGCAAGTTGCAAATACAGGACTGTTACTGTTAATTACTGTTAGCGTAAAAAATTTGAACGAAATCTGCAAAGCTGATTTTATTTTACATGGAAAACGAGACGATTGAAATTTTAATATATAATATTTTTGAAATGCTCAAGTATAAATATCGAAATTCATGTAACGTACAAACATCACTCAACGGTAATAAGTAGAGCAAAGTTGCCAATAAGCAAATCTTCTAAAGCAGCACTCCCCCGTTATTTCTCGGAAATTAAATATTGCATTTTATCAATACTGATAAAAACATGATAAACTTAGATAATGATAATTGAAAAAATAAAAACCCACAGTTTATACATTCATAGCTCTTTTTCTATATAAAATTCGCTGAAAATAAATTCTTCACGAGCATAAAAATGAAATTTACACGATTTTCTTTTGCAAATTGTATAGTTTATAAATAATAGTGAGCATATTATTGATAATATTAGATTAGTTTACGTGTTTGTAACGTTCTAAAATTGTTTTATTTACATTCTCCTTCTTATTTTTCTCATAATGCGATTTTAAGCTTAAATCGACAGATATTTTACATTGAAATGAAAGGCTTCTAGGAACTTTCACATACATTAACTTGTAAATATCTTGTACAGACGATTTATGCTAAAGGAAAAAAAGGAAAATGTAGCAGTATATACTGCTTGTTATCTCGATTTTGAAGCTTGTTTTGTCAATTGCTTATTTTTGCTTATCTTGCGAGAAACTTAATTGCAAGATTCGAAACGCTATTATAAAAACTGCTACTTTATTTGATAGAAGACACTTTCTAGTTTGTATTTATGTTTTTAAAGTTTAATTTTTAGTTTTTGTTTAGGAAATACAATTCACACACAAACAATGTGTCGGCATTGACGATCTTCCTTTAATAAATAAAGTATATTTTTCGTGTGTATGTGATATGCAATAAATGCAAAACTTTTTTTGATAGCACGAAGGGAAAAATATCGCGAAGGACGACTGCTCTTCGAGATGGTAAATTTTAATTTATCGCATATAGGCATGAATAAAGTTTATCTTTTTTTTTCCCCAAAATTTTTGGTTTTATCCCGGAATTTAGCATTCGTAGCCCGCAGGCAAAGCCCCCCCCCCCGATCTTTCTGCTCGCACCAACCGCGGCGGAGGGCGCCCCGATCCCAAGCGACGAGAAGGGATTGTATAAGCAGAGGGGATGGCGACGACGATCCGGCGTGAAAATAAAATGATATTCCGGCGTGACGCACGTAACGATCCGCACGTATCTAGGGATCTTGATGGATCTGACGCAGCTGATCGCGATAAAGCCAGCGAGTGCGAAAGGTAGCTCGAACAGTCGTTGGCAAGAATAAACTTGAAAAAGCGCGAGCGTGCGCCCAATGCCAGAATGAAGCCGCGCATTGGAACCGAGTCAGGGAGCTATGGAAAGGTCATACCTCTCGCGCCGCGCTCTCTCGCCGAAACACATACCTCGCACGTACGTAACATCGTACCAATTTGTATCGCATTTGCATGACGCTTCTCCCGCGCCGCGGTTGAATTACCAGCTAACTGTCCGAGCACGCAGAACGAGATTACTTCTTCATGCGCCGGCGAGGATGCGAAACTCTCGCGCACAAATTGAACATGTATTTTCCACACGAACCAAAGTGAAATATTCGACCGATAAAGTATAAATACAAATTGAATAAGAAAAGCCTTCTACGGTCGTAGCTAGATCTTCGTGCTATGTTCGTTTGTGTGATTTTATATACCCATTCAAATTTAACGAAACTGCGCGATGATTACTTTGCAGTGATTAATTTAATTTAACAAAACGTGATATTACTCGTTCTTATTTAACTTAGGGCTGTGTTATGTCTGAAATTATGATGATTTGTATATATATTTTCCCGTTCGACCGTGCCTCTAGCATAACATACGCGCGAACAAATCGCCTTTGCACATCAGTTACCGCGTCTTACGATACAAATTGTACGACCACGCGAGCGCTCTGACCTATATGATTAAGAGGACAGATATAAATTAACTTGTCAAATTTTAATCAGTTTGTTGCCAGCTGTTTTGGATTTAGATGAAAGAATGAAATACTGAAGTAATGTTCCACCGAATTTGGAATAGATATCAATTATTTCCGTCTGAAAATGACATCTACGTACTTTAAGAGCGAACAATTAAATTTTCATCAGTTCTGCAAGGGCTGTTGTATTAGCGAACAATTTGCGTCGGTAATTTTAATTAAAATTATAGGAAAATATGCAGGCTTTGCAGGCTGATTGAAAAGTACTTGGTTATCAAGCTGGCCCCTCCGGGGGCCATTCTAATTAAGCGAGTCACGAATAATTGGTCGGAGATCTCAATCTCTATTTGCGGCAGCGAGAAGAAGAAGAAGAAAATACAAGAACGCGAAAACCCGATCCTATTGATTTTCTCTGCATCTTCGATTTTCGACACTCACTGTCGGCCGAGATACTTGAACCCACGCAATGGGATTTAATCGAAAGCAACCAAGTACTAAGAAGTGTACTCCATTAGACGAGACCCTCGCCACTTTGCAATAAAATCTGGAAACGTTGAAGAATAATGGCGAAATGACCTCTGTATCGCATTTTCGTTCGCGCTACTTCGGAGAGAATCGTCACGAAGCCATTTTCAATTGAATATAATTTAATAAATGAGAAAAAAAAGGTACGTGCCCCGTCCTCCCTGCCCCTTCTACAACGGACGGAATTCTCAGTCGCGTTTCGAAATCGTCTTGCTTGACGATTTCATCTCGAGTTATTACTCGCTTTAATCCATTCGCGGAATTATTTCTTAATAGTCGAATGACAGCTTGAGCTTCATCCTGTTCATTTTTCTCTCCGAGCTTCGTTACGTCACTCTAAAGATTCGCGTTATGTAAAATAAATATATGTAGATATTCCATTTGAATCGCTTCACTTACGGTCGTTTCTGTCACTGTCGGATGGCTTTCATCAATCTTTATTAAAGGAGGAACACAGGTGTATGGCAGAGCAAAATTAGGGGAAATGTTTGTGTGTTTGGAAAAAAACACGAAAATTTTTGTAGGGGAGAATCTTACAGTACTGGACACGAGTTTTTTACTGTAATTTTAAAGTAGTTCAGAATAATTGATTTTCATTAAATACAATGTTATTCTAAAACATCCTTTATTAGGCTAGAGAATCTACAGTTAAAAATATCTGTGCAAGTTATTTAGAAAAATAAAAATGTCCAATTTTCATAAAATTTTAGAAATCGTCTTCTAGTACCGAGCAGTTTTTGTGTACCAAAATTTTTCAAACTTAAACATAAAATCTGCTGATAATTAAAATTACTTAAATTAACTAGTAAATACTTAAACTCTTAAATTATATCAATGTCATTTTTGCTATGGAAAAACACATTGGAAAGAAGGAAGAAAGGAGGAATCAAAACCGAAAAATAAGTGAACACTCGAACGTTACGAAAATATGGTTTCACGTTCATGTATTCTACACTACTAATGGAAATGGGAGTTCCCAGCTATGTAACATAGGAAGGTATAACGTTAGCAAACATGGCAGTAAACTGTTGCTACCTAGTGTTAAAAGCAATTGTCCGATACTGTAAGACTTTCCCCTAAAATCTTATACGTAATTCGTGTCTACATTATCGGAACGTATATACGCGAAGCTCGGGGCGATAATCGATGTATCGCGGTTTATCGACGACATATGATATGAGGAAGCAGATGAGGTGCGATGCTTACAAAAGCGACGTCGGTGTGACGCTACTTCTCTCATAAAATTACGCGTGCCGCGAGGATTTACGGGCAATGACGTGAAATCTCGCGCGCGAAAATCGAGAGGAACATTCCCCGCGACGCACGAAACACAAGAAAGCTATTTTGACGGGTGTAATGTCTGTCGTTGGCCCCGGGAGGAGGGACTCGGAAATGGAACGATATCCGATAGTGGGCCGTCGGCCGTGAGAACCACTTTGCCGTCGCACTGCTCATTGAGGGTGAATAGGTAGGTAGACAGACTTTGCCTTTCACACATCGGGCTAAGGAAAGGCGAGAGAGAGAGAGAGAGAGAGAGAGAGAGAGAGAGAGAGAGAGAGAGAGAGAGAGAGAGAGAGAAAGAGAGAGATTCTTATAAAGAACGGAATTGCTTTCTTGAGAAACATGCCCCGCTTCCGAGGCAAAGAACGTACGAATGGAGCTTTGAATTATTTTTAGTTGCAGATATATTCCTTAGAGGGATGATCTCTTCCGCGAGGCTCCGTCTAAATTCATGATTCTGAACGAGATAGCGACACAGGGCACATTTCTCTCCTCTCTTAAGAGATAAAGTGATAACATGATATACGATACAATAAGATATGATATAAGAGACATAAAGTAATCTACTTAAAATACAATTTATTGTGTTTTATTTTGGCTCTTTTAAGTCCCATGAAAAATAATAAAAATTCCTGTGTCGCGCGGTGAAATATAATATAACACACGCGGAAATTGACAATATGTCTCTTTCATTTTCAATGACTTATACACCGTTAATCCATCAAACTCTGTTCACTTTTCGCGCAATAATAATAGAACTTCCGACATTTTTGAAGTATAACGAGTCGTCAATAAATCTGAAATGCCCCATTAGATTATGCCCATCACGGGCGAGAGTTAATAATGTGCTTTGATCCGCATTTCTTGCGCCGAAGAGATAATTTCTTGCAACTTGATATTCCACTTTGGACTTTATCTAGACAGGTTGATGAATTATAGAATTGCACCGTATAACGCGGTAGACGCCACTTACAAGAGCGGCTCGTCAATGATGTACACCCGGCACTCGACGAGCATAAAAATGTTCGGACACGTGGCGCGAATCGCCGAGTGTAAGTGCATCGAGGGAAGATGAAGCGATAGTCCGCGTCGCGATCGTGAACAAGAACGGGTCTATATATATATATATACACACACGGCCGGCCCGTTATCGGTGATATGAGGTGATGCGCTACGCGAAGAAGTAAACCGACAATATTCAGCGAAATTTTCTTATAACCTACGTTTTCACGAGTATTGAATCGAAATGTAGTATTCATACCGCGCTTCCTCCGAAGCTTGCACGTAACTTTTGATGACACTGTGCTATTCGTAAATTCAACAGTGCCTCTATTTTTCCTTTTTTCAACAGTAGGTCAATGAAGTTAATGCTTTTTTTTTTTTAAGGAAATAAAAGAACAATGTTAATATTTTATTGGATTATTATCTTTGATAAAATTTTAATTTTTTATTTAATCTTCAATTGTTTATACATACCTATGATTTTTTTTAAATAAAAATTTAGCTAATTACAAATATATGAAAATAATTATAAAAGAAGTTCAAACGTAATAAGCAATGCTGCAAAAAAGTTTAGATATTTTATTAACCTACTTAAGCATCTTACATAATTATTTTAATGATCTACCAAAATTATTTTCCGATCTGTATCTAGCTAAATTTTTTTATTCTTTAACAAAATTATTCTTTCCGTGTAAAATAGAACGAATTCTTTCCGCTATATTTTTATAGTCTCTTTTGATGATAGATTTCGAATGCAATACAATTGTCAAAGAGAGAGAGAACACAGATGATGAAAAAGATATCAACTTTTCGATATTCGAAATATTTTTAAACAAAATTTTACATGAACAAATTTTATATCTTGCTTTTCCAATTTATTTTTTGACACGGATTATTACCTTTCCTATTTTGACGTCGATAACCATCTTTTCTATACGGCAGGAAGAAGAATGAGAAAAGTTTGTGCAGGATACAATGTAACGTACAAGCAGGACGAGACTTTATTTTGTTGTCCACCGAGAATTCATCCAATGAATTCATAATCACCCATAGGATTTATTTATTCGACACGCGTACTATAATATGAAAAAGGTCAAGAAATTAATAATTAATAGCAGAGAGAACATTTTTTCGCATATATCTTACGACATCACACATATACCGTTTCATTCGTCGAATTAAAATTAACTTGCTCCATTTCTAAATGAAATGTATTTCGAAATGAGGAAAATTTTAACGTTTTCTATTGTTACGTCGGTAATACAATAGCAGCTCGACAGATGCACGTAGTTTGATATTTGTCATGTCATGTAACGTGGCGTACATTATACGTTTGCCTCAGATGAGCTCTATTCTATTCATTTTGATGATTCGCCAGGGGATATTTTAATACATAAACTGTGAGCGTCATTCGTGCGTCGCCCACTGAATTTGTTTCAACCATAATCACAGTTCCTTTCGTAGTTATGCACATAAAATTGAATAAATCGTAGAACTAATTAATACACGTTCTATATAAGCAAACCGATGCGAAGATTACGTATTATCGTAATTAAATTGAAGCTAGTTTAACTACAAATGTCTCGCTTAGGAAAGAAAGTTTAATTTCGCTCTGTAGAATGATTATATTTAAATTTTTTCGCCCTCAATAATTTTATTCACCTACATTTTGCCAGGATTTTCAAGCGAAAGTGCAAAATGTCAATCGTGATTGGACAAATTTACATCTTCAAACGCTAATATACGTTCGAATACTTTATTATAATTACTTGATGTTTCATCGTGATTTAAGGCGGAACAAATGTAGCTCGTTCAACAATTCATGCTCTTCGAGATGCGAGAGTTCATAAAAATCTTTACTCTCTCCCGTGATTCTCTCTTTGGTGCAGTCTATTTAGATCTGTAATAGAAGGCGATGGGAAAACCACAATATGCCGCGCTATATGTGCACTCTCGTGTTACGTGTACGGTATCGGTAAGTCTTCCCTCTTGTTCTACTTTGAAATATTAATTTATATGATACTCGAACAAAGTCTGAAGTTGAACTCGTGATTCACGAGACGTCGGTATCAACAATATCGAGAGGGCTTCTGCTTTGGTACTGGTTTCCTTGGAGACCGTATGAAACCGCCGCAAGAAAATAGAAAAGATAGGAAAACATCATTACACACTTTTATTATATTACACAGTACTCTCAGACCTTTGATTTTCTGTTTGCGGTCTACTTCGCTTTTCGTACCTTCCTTTTGGGGGTTCTTTTTAATCGTAACGTATATATACATTTCTCTAACTACTTCAGGGACGGCTTTACGCTTCGATCTCGAATAAAAGGTCAAACTATAGCTCCGTTTTTCTTTATATTTATAGTATTACGAAGACAAAATGTGAGATTTTTTTTTTTTTTTTAGAAAAGACAATTACTAAGAAAATACCTTGAATTTTATTTTATCGTTATAAAAGAAATACCTATGCATATTTCTTGTAACGATAACGTGAGCTTACGTACACGCGTACAATGTTGCCTTTGAGAGAGATAAAAAAAAAAGTGTTCTGATAAAATACTTGTGCGGTACATATTTCACTTCTATAATCTCTCCTTCATCTTCATATTTACAACTTACCCGATGCATAATCGCGGTTCGCATTATTATCCGGTCGATTATCTGCCCAGGGCGAGGAGCTTGGAGTCGGCGGGGATGGAACAGGAGGAAGGTATACAAACGGAACGTATTAAATACACGCGGGGGCGCGTAAAAGTTGGCGCGACGCGGAAGAGACGGTATACGAGAGAATGCGAAAGTTTCCAAAGTTCCGCGAAGCGGTTTATAGCGGGGCACGCACTCTGAGCGAAAATCGATAGTAACGAGGCGAGTGAAAAGCGAAGAAGGAGAAAGAGAGAAAGAAAGAGAGAAGTAAGGAAAAGGGAAATAAAAGTGGAAGGTCAGACACGAGAGACACGCACGCACACACGCACGCACGCACTATATCGTTCGCCACCGGCGCACGCAACAGCCGGGGGCCACGTCCTCGCGCCACGAAGGCCCGCGCAGCACTGACTCTTTCTACTGGGCGCTCTCTCCGTCGTCGCCGTGGCCCGCGACTCGATACGCGAGAGATCGGGGCGAGAGAGAAAGAGAGAGAGAGAAAGTGAGAGAACGGCGCACACACGGCGGAGCGGACTGATAACCTAGGGCCTCGCTTTGGCGAATGGGCAGCTAATGAACCGGAAAATCAGAATAATACGGATGATACGCTTGATATCGTTTGCATTAAGGAGCAACGCAGTGCTTCCGCTAAATGCATTTCTTCCAAAAACGCCGATGTCAAGCTCGCGAGAGGATCCGTTCGTCACGAGGATCTTGGTTGCGAACGTACGGGACGATCTGCGTGAGAGACGAGAGACGTAAAACCCATTTCGACGCGATAATAAACGCGAAATTCGGCGTTTGAAAATTTATGATAATGAAATATAATTGCATTTACGGTTCGTTTTTGAACAAGTCGACTTTCATTTATGCAATTTTACACATTTGTAGATTAAATTATCCACCGGTATTCACACTGTGTATTATAAATTTCGTAATAACATAATGTAATATTATAATAATGTATTACGAACGTTTACTCTCAAAAGCGAAAATGCTTTAAACACGGGCGGCATGTACAAATACGAGGCGAATCAATGCCATCGATCTGAGGCACGGTTGATTTTACAAACGTCGCAAATCGCCGAGAGTTCCGCGTTCGGGCAAACGAACCTCAAACAATCGGCCGTAATCAAAAACTGGCAGCTCTGATTGACGGGCGGCCGCCTGTCTCATCGTAATTACTAATCGCCTTCATTGGCAGCCAACGTTCGAGAACAACGCGCCGAGATCAATTGATCGATTATCCGTAATCAGATAAGTTACACTCGAGCAGAATTTCGAAAGGTCAGACGTGCTGTTCGCTCATACGGCCACCCTCGTACATCCGACGCAGGAACACTTTGCTCGCTCACTTGTTCGCCAAAGCCTTGCGGAAGCAAAGGCTTCGGATCTCCGGCGGCTAAAGGAGATACTGGCGATCGATTTGCGCGACGAAATTATACAGCCGTAAACCTATCAGCATAATCGATGTTATTGCGGATTGCGGACAGCATCAACTACGATTTCCTGATGATTCCGTCATCATGATTAATTTTATATGACGTATATACAGGAGACTAGTTCTAATTGCTATTTAACAAGATGCCTAAGAGTTTAGCAAGCGCATTTGTGAATATGCAATGATGTAACTAATGTTATAATAATAGTAGTACACAATGTATAATTATACACAGAGAAGAACGTTCTTGTTTTGAAAATATCTTTCGAAATATTAAATTGAATGTTGAAAAGAAATTTAAGGTTAAACAAATATAAGTTGCTTATATATGTGAAGAAATTTTGTTTCATCAAGAAAAATATGTTCTCATTTCAATAATAATTTTCAATAATAAATAATGAGTTGAGTGGAAAAAATATCCGACAAAAATTTAATAGTATAATTATCAATTATATTGTACTTTTTAGATAACTATTATATATAGTACATTGAAATAAAAATATAAAAAAATATTCTGCTGAAATTAAAAATTAATCTCAAATTCTCAAATAAGACTCAGCATTAAGTAAGACTTACTTATGAAAGTAAACCTTACTTAAAAACCTGTTTTACGCCCACAGTATGTGCTTGAAAAATGCGTCAGGAAATAGGTAAAAAGGGGAATTTTAACTAGTGCAATTAGTGCAGCAAAGACTTGGAACAAAATGGGTGTAAGAGCCATTTTTATAAAAATTCGCTGCAAAGTTTATTATTCATACATTATTTTATGATTTATTTTATATATATACATATATAAGTTAAATAATATTAATAGATGATGGTGAAATGAATTGCCTTCTACGGTCATAGCTGGATCTTATTGCTTTATATTTACTTGTGTGATTTTATATACAATCTTCAAATTCCCCGAATGTAGAAGGCAATTCATTTCACCATCATCTATTTATATTTATACATTAACGGTCTAAAAACTTCTCTCTAAATTTAAATAATATTGTAATATATATATATTACAATATTATTTAACTTATATATGTCGATTGTTTGGAATAAGTATATTTTTTTAGAAACAGCGTAATTAAATGAGATCCATTTATATGGCCATTGTTATTAATTTATTATGTGTGAAGTTTGCATTAGAGAATAACGATTTTCAATGCTGCTAATTTTTGAGAAGTTAAAATTGCGCTCAAATAGAAATTTCCAAAGATTAATTAAATTCAAATTTGAAGATATAATTGTGATGTTTAATAATAGAATAAATCCTAAAGGTTTTTGTAACAAATAATTTTAAAACTGATTTAGAAGATAATGTTTAGTTACTTTGTTATTTTTATTTTTTATTCTGGCCTTATTATACACATAAGTATACAATAAGGTCCAATGTCAGAGTTTATTATTTATTTCCAAGTATTTTATATTAAAGATATATTTTATTTTTGTGAATGATTGAAATAAAGATTTTATTCTCATTTAGTTTATTTCAATATTTTTATTAAAAGTTTTTCGATAAAATAAATTATGCCTTAGGCTCAGGTACCTTATAAGCAAGAATATAATTTCTTGCTTATATATGAAACAATGATAATTATATTCTTGATTATATTACATTATATATTACATTTTACGTAAATCTAATTACGAAAAATATATTGTAGCATAATTATTGTCGTTTAAAGTGCTTAAATAACTAACAAAGCGCATTGAGTGTGAACGTACAATAACATAGCTAATACACATGTTGCAATAATATTTTGACACATTGCTATAATTGTACACACAATACATTTTAGATAATTATAATTATGAAAAATATAGCATATTGTAATTATCATATTAGTGAACCATATACCGATCTTCGTGCGCGCGTCATTCGTTTCACTATTTCTATGAAACTATAAATTAACAGATGAGAATACTTTAATAAGCCTTTATTGCAGTGCAGTGCAGAGAGATTTTACTAGATTTTACTTCTCCCAGTTTATATATTAGTACTCGTGACTTGAATATGCTTCTCTTTAACGGACATACGTCAAACACATGTTGCTACGTAATTCGTTACATTCGATTTACTATTTCATGAAACTATAATTTAACATATGACAATAATTTTAACAAGCTTTTATTAGCTTGCATGCGGTGCACTAAATTTTCTCAATTTATATTAGTACTCGTGACTTGAATATACTTCTCTTTAGCGCGGGCATACGTCAAACACGTGTTGCTACGCAATTCGTTACATTCGCGCGCGTCTGCTAGTCGGGGAGGATGGTTCGTTGAGTGCCAAGGGCTTAATTTGTGCGGAACGAGAGATTAATCTAGCTTTTAAAGCGATTTTGATACGCGCGCGACC
>QKQZ01053468.1:0-10440 GCA_003595255.1 Solenopsis fugax | reverse complement strand
GGCGGCGTCGGCAGCGACGATGGCGGCGGTGGATGATCTCCTCTGCCAGGAACCATTAGTTTCCGTCGAGTTCGAGGTTTTCGGAAAAGTGCAAGGTGAGTACTATCGAATCATATGCGTTTATATGCCAATCACCTGTGTGTCCGGCGACAGGCCATGTATATTAATCTCCCACATCTCTCTCGTCACAACAAATAATCCATCTACACAATTGAATCGTTTCATCTTCAATATTAGCAATGCCTTGTAGCAAGCAAATATACTGTCGCGTTGTTTCTCGTGACAGTTCCAGCGATACTCCATCTCTTGTTTATACATCAAATGCGAGCCGGTGTCTCATATGTCTTTGTATATGAATTTGGCATTTATTTAGTTCGTTAGCAGAAATAAAAAATCCTTCAACGAAATTGCAGGTGTATATTTTCCCAAGTACGTGAGGGATATATGCCTGCAATTGAAAATCTGTGGTTGGGTGAAAAATAGTAAAACTGGCACAATCCTCGGAAAGATGCAAGGACCTCGAGCGCTCGTCGATCAGATGTAAGTTTTGTAACTGAATCTGTCCAATGTCTATCTAATCGAACTAACATTAATGAGACTATTTAATCATTGGGGGGGGAAAAAAAAAGTCATCAGTTTATTATGTTACTCAAGTATAACGGCGCGGCGGCGTGGCTCGGCGCTCGGCGTTATACTTGTACATACGTGCAGTTCCTCGATCGTACGTGGCCTTGACTAACAATTGCCATGCAACAAGCGGTGTATGTCGAAAACTGACTTTAATAACGATTTAATGAAATAATGACACAGCGACGTATCATCTCTTTCCTTCGTCGGCGATTGCCACATCTCTACGTACTGGCGCGACACGGCGCGACGCGACATGATGCGGCAAAGAATACAAATCATCTTATACGTACACAATAAGGAATGATTTCCAATTTCTTCAAAAAGATCCCGAGACAATCTGAGAAAGCTAATCGAGCTAAATCTCAAAGTTTATTTGCAATGCGAATAACAAGTATATAATATAATATAATATAATATAATATGCATTGCAAGATAAGAGAGCGAAATAGAATGCATTTGCTCTTGGAAGAAGAATGGCCTAGTTGTTGAAGAGAAATATAGAAAATATTTATTTATGTTACTGTATGGAATGTGAGTTGAATCGAATCAAGAAATTACCGATCTAACATTTCTTTGATCGCGATCACGTAAACAGTAAATAAATCTACACCATCGTAAGATACGCGAGAGAGCTGGGGGTCGATCATGAAACTTTTTCCCTACGGTGGAAACGTGAAGAGTGGAAATTTTACCATTGAAGTTAATGGAGAAATTTTTCACTTTTCACGTTTCCCCCTTGAGAAAAAGTTTCATGATCGACCCCTTGAATCTTAAAATTGTAAAAATATTATTGCACCCGAAGCGATTTAACAGTTTGCCAGTCAAGCTACAAAATAATTATAACGGTATTATAATAAAGGCATTTGAAAAGGCAGCTTTGTGTAAAAATATCTGCACTCGGTCTAATTAGTCGCTAATTATAATTTTTGAGCGTGTGTGATAAATGTCATCAGTGGCAAATGCATTCGTATACAGAACGCACACTTGGTCAACAGCGTTGTTTGGTAACGACAAATAACGATGTCAACGACGCAATTGGCAACACGTCAAACATTTGCATGGCCTTCTTAAAATTGAAATCAACCACCACTCAATTTTTCGTCTGCCAACCGTATGAAATGTACAAAAGTATAGACTGTTGTGTATATTTTGAAAACTGACACGTCCTTTCTGTTTCTTTTCAAACAAGAAATTTAGCAGCGAGCGTTTATCAATGGTACTTAATCAGTCTCATTATCAGTACTATCAGCATTTATAATAGTTTTAATATGTAACGTGTAATAAATCTAATCCCCAGGGCACAGTGGTTAACATCGGTGGGCAGTCCAGGTAGTGAGATACATCATTGCGAGTTTACAAATTGGGAAACTGTTACAAAGCAGCAATATCAAGGTTTTGTCATACGTTTCTAAGAGCACTTGTATAACGCACTGTATATGTTTAATGCTGCATTAAACCCTAATATCGATGCAAGTTATTTGATTCGCGTGATATGGCATATAGTATACGCTCAGAAATTATGGAAATTTTCACCATAACATCCGGAATATGGTCGTGCGACACTTGTATAAAATATACATCAGTGTCTTATTTTATTTTGACTTTAATTGGATTTTACTTACGTACAATTCGGTTCGAATACGATATTTAATGTATTTATAATAAATTATCCCTTATAAAAATTATTAAAAGATGATTGCTCATAACGGTGTACATATATTAAATATATATATGAAACAAATGTTTTACATTCGATTACATTTGGAAACTAGAATATTTTTAAAATTTTAATTCAATGACTCCATAGATTCTTAAACAAATTTTATATATATATATATATATTTATACATTGTAAAAACGCGTAAAGGGCGTTTAAAACTCGATAAACTATATGTGCACTTTACAACAATTAATGTCCTGTGATATAATATGCATGCCAATATCAAGTATTACATGTACAGATACGCGATCGCTTCTTGAACCAGAGTGTAGCTCGTAATTGTATCGAGATAGCTCGTACAATATCATTTTTAATTAAATTGTCTATAATATATCGAAAGATACATAACAAGTCCATTATTTACGACTTTGCAACTTTATTATCACCAACTTTTGTATTATCACGCGCAATCGTCAATATCTTTCCATTGATAGAAAGTAATGGCTTCGAGCCATTGTATATTCTTCTCGCTTCGTTATTAGTATTACATCAATATACAAATCGTACAACTCGACAAAATTTTTTTATTCTCAGCTTTCCACTCGACGATATCACAGGACATAGTTTACAAAATCTAAATTTAGTTGCTATCTTCATAAATAAATGTTGCGTCTAACATTAACACCATAATATGATAATCACAGTGAGTTTTAGGTAAATGCACAGATACTCGTCGAATCAACTCCACAGTGTCGGCATTCGAACAATTTGTACAGATAATTTCAGGCATGTTCTGAGAAAAATTGAATGAAAAGTCAGGAAAGTCGAAAATACTGACTAATACAACAGATTTGTATCGCACTTACCAGACTTTCCAAGTATCTTGTAAGCGCTGGACTCATTCGGGACATTTCTTCCAGAAGATTAGGCGTTTTAGAGAGATATGCCATCATTCTTCTTCCAGCTATAGGCAATAAGTTTGCAGCCAACCGTTCGATATCGGTTACCGCTGTAGTTACCTAACGCAATATGTGTATCACGAATAGAGTAAGTACAGAATGGATATATTGCGCAGGGATAGAGACTTTTGATTTTTTTGGATGTGGAGTATCTCATTCGAGCGCGTAGGGGAAGATGAAGGTGGTTTCAATAATATACAAATATTTTATCTCTTTGTTGTAAGCGCGAAATATATCTTCTACATATACTCTTTTATATTTAATCAGCATGGGAATCCTAGTCAAATACCGTTTTTATGTAAAATTACTTAAAATTTTTTAAAATTTGTCAAAAATATTTTTTTGAAATAACCCCCAAATTCTGGGTGTGGAATTTCACACTCACGGGAGGTCTGGATGTGAAAGCCTCCATACCCTCTATAAGGAAGTCTCCATCCCTAGTATCATGTAGTACAATTGTATCAAGAGTAAATAATAAATGAATTTATATTCACCTCTTCGGCCAAACGATCGAAACCGTTTATGTATAACTGACAGGCTTGATGTATCCTCAATTCGTCATTATTAATTTTCCAGATAGATGCTAACGCTTGACACTTGCTCATCCACGAGATAGCCTGTGTCGAACTAATCGTCACGCCGTCGGTGGTTTCCCGATGAATAAATTCCATCGATGCTGTAATTACTCTACACAAAAATTCTGTACGTATATTATCCCTCTTGTCGTCTCGGTACCACGTGAGCATCACTTTGTCCGTTACATCTTGAAAGAGATAGGGCTGTACCTGCGAGCGTGCGAGTAACGAACGAATCGTCGTCTGTATATAAACGCATGTATACAATGAATTATCATATGAATTCACTATGGACTTACCACGGATTCGAACAAATTATTTAATGGTTTCAACATTTTCAAGTTGAGACACGCCATCATGTATAGGACATTAGCCACTTGAACGTGTAACAAAATTAAGTCGTACCAAGCTGGAGCCTGGGAGATGGCTAGTGCGGCAAACGGTTGCGGTCCACCGAGATGTCCGTCCCACAATTCTTCCGACTTTATTACTGTACCATCTCCTCGTTCGAGTATCTCAGCCTACGTAGCGCCAAATTTCGACTCGTAAAGTTAAAAATCGAATATAACGTATGTACGACGTACTCGTATATTTTTCACTTTATCGATAGTTTAACAATTTATGTCATTTACATTATTATCTATATATTCTACGTACATCGAGAAATATATCCAAGAAGGTAACGCAGTGCTGTAAAAACGTTGTCACTTGAATGTCAGATAAACCAATGTCTTGCATACATAATCTCTCCTTTGGCAACTTTCCGAGTTTGTTCATCAATTTGGCCGCCGCTTCCATTCTTTTCTTTATGTGAAGCGTCCACAACAGACAGCAGACGCCTGTCGAATGGACAAAGTATGCACGCTTAATGTCTAAATCTCTATACTGGAATATTTAATATTTCAGAATAGCAGTTTGCTGTAAAAAAACGCCTTTACCATGCCTCATATTCCTCATGGGTATTTGTCGTAAAACTGTCAAGGCAGTTGCGAGTGAATCGAGCCGAGTAACATCCTTATCCCACGACATGGCAAACTCCCAGCATAAATTGGCTAATAAAACACTGCTCGTTAAACTGTATGGAAAATGGCGTTTGAGTAGGGCCATATTGTCTGGAGAAGAGACAAGATTTGAATTACGACATTAATTAGGGAATAAATCTGTATTGCTTCTCGAAAATATGCACGCTTGCCTAAAATGCACGCTTCCGCGGTCGCGTTAACTTTTGCTTCGTCCCCGATTTCTATCGATAAAGAAACAAGTTTCGTCCGTTCTTGTAGAGGTACTCGAACGGCAGTCGCTTCACTCAGCGTATCGGTCAATTGTAAAGAATGATCTACCGATAATTGCAACTGATCAAATTCTACGTCCGTCGTGTCGATTAACCGCGCTGGATCGATACCCGTGGTGCTGAGCCACTTTGCAACCAATTCAGATACTGACCCTGAGATTAAAAAGAACGAGTGAGAAGAATCGTGGAATCTCCACCTGTACTCACGCTGTAATAGAGTTTAGCGAGTTTACCTTTTCCCCTAGAGAGAATCGATGCTAAACAAGTGTCGTTTCTCGTAAATGGTAGAGCGAAGAATTGTGTCGTCTCATCCGATACAACTCGCTGACTAGAGAGTTGGATCGAGAGTTTGTTATTCGGTAACAAAGAAATATTACGATACATATTGTATTTGCGTTTGTGACACATACACTCTGATAATTACGATACACACCTAGTAACAGCATTCAAAATAGCGATGTCTTCAAGATTCCCGATCAACAGTGTGAATTGACAGGTGTCGTTACTGACATTCTCCCATTCACTAATCGAACTGTAAGTTTCATCTTCCGGTGTGACGTCATTCGACTTACTCTCCATTTCATTAATTTTAGTTGCATTATTTCCATTTTTAACATCCTCTTCCTCTTCGTTTCCATTATTACCAAATTGTTTCTCATTTTGCAATTTTTCTTTATACTTGTCTAGAGTCATAGCAGTCGCTCTGCATGCTAACGCAGCGGTAAACGCGTTGAAAGGTTTCGTAGATTCCGTCAGAATAGTGCGTACATCTTTCCACCACGAAGAAGCCTCGTTATACTCGACACATATCTCTTCCACATCTGCCAGATTTTAAACAATTAAGAATTCAATAAGCGCTACGTGCACGAGATACATGATAATTTTAAGTAATTAATCAATGGTCAAGATTTACTAGTTAATAAACAAATTAGATGCAGCAGCTGCGTAAAGCGTTTTAATTCAATTTCCGAGAACTCAGCTTCCTCCTTGTGCATCCAATATATTAATGCCAGTCGCATAAAGATAAACGGTTGAATGTTACTCTCTTTAGCAGCTTGCTGCCATTTCTCTTTCGTATCATCGGATGACAACGGTCCTCGATATATCAATCGTGCTATAAAAGTTGCGTCACAAATCACATGTTATTAAAAGTATACGATGTAATTACGATAGTAGCATATTTTCAATCGTTGCAAAGTATACTTACAAACTTCGTATACATTTTCTTCTCTTACGTCATTTCGTAGCCCAATCAATCTCGATCTGCCCAATTCGAAGCACGATAAAAAGTCAAAGAATACATTTTCATCCTTAAATTTCACTTTAGTTTCCGCAGAAACGTTACCATCTGTTAGGTTGTTCAATATTTTAGCTAATTTAGTAACACGGTTTACTTCTCGTTCCGAAGTTAATAATATCGAAGACAAATTTTTAACACTCATTGCGCTATTAACTGTCGTAATATCGCACTCGAGTGGCATATCAAGTTGAGACTTGACATATTTATAAAATGTAATTATATGTTGTAATTGTAATGTCAATTGATGTAGCATCTTGACGGTAGGCTCCACTTTTTCTTCTTCCTCTTCTTCTCCTCCTTCTCCTTCTGCTCCTTTTCTTTTTCCTTCTTCTTCTGTAATTTAAGATATTAACAAAACATTTATATCATTTGTTTATTTGTATACAGCGTAAGACATTTTATGTGAGCGTGAAACGTGCGCTTTGCATATACCTAGTTTTACTGCAAAACAATTGGTTGCAGCAAGCAAAGCGTTCGGTAAAATATGCTTGCTGTTCATTAAAATCTCTATCGTTTGTATCCGAACTTCATTTGTTTCTAAACCCAGACAAGTATCGGTAACTTTGGAAACTAATTTCTCCTCGTTAAAATCCTCCTCTCTCAGAAATGTTCTAAGTTTTCTAAGTAGATGTATGTCGCGTGCCCGTTTTCCATTTTTACTATTAAGCGCAAAGTGAAATGGAACACAAATCTCTTTTAATCCTCCTAGTGGATCAATAAATACGCAAGAGTATTGCGCTTTATTCCTCGATAAAATGGCATTATCATTTGTACCCAGAAAACCATAATTAATGTATAATAATCTGCAAGAATATATATATATATATATATCAGTCAAGAGAAATTTATTTTAGCAAACGAAAGTGGGGAGGGGGGGGGGAGTCGATAGATACAACTTACCGTCCATTTTTGCTAGCGGTAAAAGTGGTGATTTTTGGACCCTGCTGTATACTCCAAATATCTATTACACCCTTTTTTGGCGCGTAAATAACTAAAAACAGAGCGGTACGGAATAAAGCTTTACGTTTAGATTTACCAACATTCCTATGTACTCCACGATCTCTCTCCTCGGCAACTTCGATCCAACCACACTGAGCATCGCGATATCCTTTCCACATCCTTAGAGCTGTGCCTTTTTTATTATTTAAGAGAATCACTCTGCCCATAGCGTCCGATATTACCGAAAACATTTTATTTGGACTAGAAACGATACAATCACCTTCTCTCATAATATCGCTTAAACCAAATCGACACGTCATTGTCTCTATAGATTCATGACCAATACCCTTTGACGCTTCAGACGTTGTATTCTTTCCACGAAACCATCTGAGAAAAAACAATTTTCCGCAATAAATTAATCCTTGGAATCCATTGAATCGAAAATTATACACGAGAAACACTTACGGCACAGCAGTACCGATAGCGTTAGCCAGTTTGCTAGCCATAGCAATGGCAACATCCGACAGAACCGGTGCATTACCGCCTTCCAGTGCATAATGGAATCCTACAAACGGTCGTTTTCCTGTCGCAAGGACTAAATTGTGTTGCGGTGCACTGGATCTGTACATTGCGTTATATCCACCACATATCGAAGCCGTCATTAAATGATCAAAGCTATTTATCGACGTTGTACCAATCACTTCTAAATCGTTTATAATATCTTGATTTTTAAACGCCCATTTTTTAAAAGATAAATTTGTTACTGGTGGCAAATCATTGCAATTCGCTTGAACTGTAAAAAAAGAATTATTAAATTAAAATTCAAAGTGCAACACACAGCGCAGTAGTCAACAATATACCTTTAGCCAAATGATTTCTACAAGCGCGTAAAGTTGAAAATAATGGAAATCCTTGTAATATACAAACACCACTGTTATATAAAATATATATTTCTTCACTAGAACCAGCGTCTCCAGCATGTTTGGGTAAGCAACATGACTGACACTTGATTCCTAGAACCGATTCATTATGTATTTGCTCCCCAAAGAGAAATGCACCTGTCTAATAAAAAAAAAAAAAGAATAATAAATCAATGAGACTGAATATAATAATATACAAAAGTAATATAGCACAGTAGAAAAGAAATTAATATTCTCTTACTTCCGTATAGAATCTAACGAAACCTGTATTGTATCCAACAGCAATACAGGTCCAATCTGGACCGGTAGCCTTTCCCAAGGATATCAAAGGAAAGCAGATCACCGACGTTATCCATTCACTAAAAACAGTCCTCATTATAATTTAAATAATATTAGAAAATGTTATACATACATACTTTGCTTCCTTCGTTACTTCTCCATGCCACGTTACGTGAAACTTATTTTTTACCTCGTCTAATTCTTGCGAGTCCCATTTTGCTATTGACAAACATTATAGGACATGTTTGAAATTTTATTTACTGTACTTGTGCTTGTCTATATAATATAGCAATAAACACACGTTTATACACATGTATATAAACAATTTATAGAAATCATATTTAAATTTTATTTGTGGTGTTAACAATAAAAATACATACAAGAAGTATACCTACAAACAAATATAATCATTCTCGTGTTCCAAGCCATGGTAAGTACATCTCCAACCGACGATAGAGCTATACAACAGTCTTGAAGAGGTAATTCATCGCTTGGTATATACTCGACTGAAAGAAACATATGAATAAAATAAGACGCGTGTTATATTTACCGTATCGAATAAAGGACTCACATTTGCTAATAGCATCGCCGTAAAGCAATTTTTTAACTCTATCCACATCTGGCATGTTTGCTATTCCTTTAATTTGACAGGCCATGACGCTTAGGTTATGTGAAAGAGAACTTTTTGAAACACTTAATCTTTATATAATTTACTTATAATTCAACAGTGTTTAAATATGTAATAAACGTAGTAATTTATTATTTATTATATACAACACGTCACTATTCATAATACAAATTGTCATTTGTTATATTTAATTAATCGAATGTCTCACAAAGTACGTTTTGATACGTTTTACTCGAGCTTTTCTTAACTCACATTAAAATCTCGAATGCGCATGAGAGAGTAGAGAGGAACCTGAGAGGCGCCACGCCGGCCTTTTTCTCGTAACGCTTCGAAACGCCAGTACACTAGCGACGCACATCCATTTGCGGCCGATTGTAAAAATCACATCCATTTGCATCATTTGCGACTCGCCGTTAAAAACAGTATCTCGTGAAATGGATGTGGGTTGTTGTCCATGCTAACATTCATTCTTACGGTTCTCTTCCGTGCTATGTGCAGGAGTGAGAGATTCGTCAGTGAAATAAACACGGACAATCGATCTCTGTCCGTCTTCTGTTTAGACCACCAGTTAAAGAGAGAAAGTATCACGGTGGCAAACCAAAGAGATTATACATATAGAGGGGAAGAGCCAGCCACGAATGCGTGAGCTAATAGAAAGAGACGAAAACGAGAGGGTCATCAGCATCCTTGTTCAATCGCGCATGCGCTGCTAATTTTCGCAGTTAAGTGGGGACATCAGGATCAATCAGGATTATAGTTTCACTACGATGCTTCCCCACTTAGCGCAACATTAGACAAGGATAGAGATGGCCCTCTCAATTTCTTTCTCTTACTATTAGCTAAACGCTTCCACTTACAGGAGCCCTATGACACACCTTGTGGCAAACACGGTGTATTTCAATGTTCCGTAACTCAGGAAGATCTCAAGCGAAAAAGGTTTGTAACCAGTGTTTCCAGAACGTCTTGATGCCAGCTTTAAGAATATGTAATAGAGAATAGGAGTTTCCATTAAAAATATCAGAGTTGACCCTCACGGTGTATTTCAATGTTCCGTAACTCAGGAAGATCTCAAGCAAAAGGGGTTTGTAACCAGTGTTTCCAAAACGTCTTGATGCCAGCTTTAA
The DNA here is from genome assembly GCA_003595255.1 of Solenopsis fugax. Classification (NCBI taxonomy): domain Eukaryota; kingdom Metazoa; phylum Arthropoda; class Insecta; order Hymenoptera; family Formicidae; genus Solenopsis; species Solenopsis fugax. The sequence goes on along the minus strand of QKQZ01053468.1, from coordinate 135 downwards.
GAATATGTAACAGAGAATAGGAGTTTCCATTAAAAATATCAGAGTTTACCTTCACGGTGTATTTCAATGTTACGTAACTCAGGAAGATCTCAAGCGAAAAGGGTTTGTAACCAGTGTTTCCAAAACGTCTTGGTA
>QKQZ01053467.1:0-13031 GCA_003595255.1 Solenopsis fugax | reverse complement strand
GTATGCGGCGACAAGGAAGTCACCGCGGCACTGGTGCCCTGCGGACACAATCTCTTCTGCATGGATTGCGGCAATCGGGTTTGCGACAGCCAGGATCCAAGCTGCCCGGTCTGCTCCAGACGTGTCCTGCAGGTGCTCCGTATTTTCTCCTAAGAGGGGGGGCCTCATCGAGCTGCCGTCACCGCCGCCCCCACCGCCCGTCAGTCTCCCGTGTCGCGACACCCGGTGTACTACGTAGCAGCGACTGCACCAGCGATCTTCTACCGCTCCTCGCGAGGATGGCCGGCTAATAACTGTTTCACCAGACGTGACGACAAAGTTAGAGAACAACGTTGGCGCCCGCGACAACGACGATGCCTGCGCGATAATTCTCTCGGCAGTCCTCAAAGTTGGCCTTTTTTCTTCGCTGTCATTGCTGTCGTCGTTGTTGCCGTCATCGTCATCGTCGTCGTCGTCATCGTCGTCGTCGTTATCATCATCATCATCATCAACATCATTCTACTATGCCGGTGTGACGCCGTCGTCGTCAGGGGACCGAACGCGCACAAAGTCTCAATTCCACGGCTGCCAATAATCTCTTTTACGCGACGGGGATTCGCCTCGACGAATCAACCGTTCGGGGCCGATCGTCGAGTTGGTCGAGTTCCCGCTGACCGGATACAACGAAGCCAGCTTTTAAGTTCTATGAGATATATATTTAAAGAGACAGAGATAGGGATGGAAACACTCATCCACCGTCATCGTCATCGCTTCCCCCTACCCTCCCTTCACCTATACTCTACCCGTCGCTTGTTCTCCTCCCCCCCTCTCCCTGTCCCTTGACGCTTGCATAGATTGGGCTCGCGGCTCGTCGAGTACTCTAATAAGCCTCGAGGTATGAGAGAGACGGTACGAGAGGACACCAAACGAGTAATTCCCATCGTACCGTCCGAATTAATACGTGCGAGAAAAAAGCCTCTCTATTGCCCGCAAAAGATCGACGCTGCAATATTCTACGACTGATATTACTAGTAGCGAGACTGATGATTACCGAGACGCTACTCTCTTTTCTTTCCATCGCGGAGGCTACGGTCTGAAATGAATCGATCGAATGAGTCGCGGACCGATTAGTCTCATAGTCAAACTTTTGACTACACGCCAATGTTTTGCTACTTTTTAAAACTCTGCTCGTTCCTGAGATTTCTTTGGGTCGAACGTTTGCTGGGAACGGAGGCGGCTTGTTTAGCATGATGGATCTTAGAGCTTTATCAATTTCCTTTTCGTTTTTAATAACTATGACTGAATGAATCACGTATAAATCATGTCCAAAGAAACAACTTTCGATTTTCTGACTGCTTTTTAAGCTTTTATACATCATATTCGATCAAAGCATGCTTACGTTCGTATCTTCGACTGTCAATCTTTTTAATCGATGATGAACCAAGTAGAAGATACGTAACTAATGTTTTATTTGTCTAACCTGCGATGCTTGATTTTGTGCCAAAAGGGCTAGACAAAAGAAAGATTATCTTAATAATTTTGCTACAATTATGCACTGGACAACTTTGCGATATTCTCGCAAGTCTCACTTATATATTTTTCTTATTAAAAAAAAAAAAAAATAGAAATGCGTACAATATAGTTTTGATCTCAGCGTTCACTCGGAACGCGCGTAGAAAGTGTTAAGTTCATCGATCCAGAAAGGGGTTTTCCGTTGCCGAGTGTACAATTACGAACTCGACGAACCTGCGAGCTGCGGTCGCTAGTGCGACAGCGAAGATTACCGAGAATTATCTACACATACACGACTCGCAGACACAAAAACACACGTACACACACACACACACACACACACATACGAGCGTACACATACCACACACTGGACACACTGATAGATGATCTCGCACAGACATCCTACACGTGAAAAAGAGAGGGAAAAAGAAGAGAGGGTCACGGGCCCCTCGATTCGCCACGAAATCACGTAGTGAATATATAGCGGATAGCCCGTTCGTTCCACCCGGCTTCCCTCGCCATTAGAGTATTATCTTAAAATAATATTTCTTTATATAAACGAAATAGCAATGGAGAAAAATAATAATAGCTCTAATATGTACACATAAATATGTATGTATATGTATGTGTGTGTATGTGTGTATGTATATATATATATATATATATGTACACGCACGTATATTTATATACATATGTGACATTAGAAAGTCTGATAGTAGTACGAAAACGAGAGAGAAAGGGATAATGCGTGTGTGGCTTAAAAGATAGAAAGAGAGACATAGACGACAAATGATATTTTGTCGACGAGATCTAGATTTTGTATTTTTCGCGCATTTCGCCGACGCGGAACGACGGGTGGTCTTGGGCCGCAACGCCATAAAGAGAGAAAGAGAGAATTATTGATATATTATCTAGGAATATATTGCACACAATGTGCATAGAGAAAATGAAAAATTGCAGAAAATTATGCGAATAAAAAAAAGAGGGAGAGAATAGAACGCAACGCGTAAGTCGAGGGGCCGCGCGTCCGCTCTCGGGCAGGAAGAACGAGCGCAAAAAACGGGGTCGGTCGATGGCGCCAGCAGCTCTTGCGAGTTGTATTTTTCATCTCGTGATAATCGAGCAGATCGCTTAAAGCCGACGCTAAATGATTCTCGTTTCACGTTAAGGATCGACGTTGCATACGTAGTGTCTTTTTTTTTCATTTGGAAAGACATAATCATATATTATCGCTATATTATCTTTGCATTAATATAAATATAAATATATATATGTATGTATACCGCATGGATGTGTATCGGATCGTGCATCCGTTATATACGTCCATATTATTCTATATACATATACAATATGTCACTGTACCGCTTCCTCTCCGAGATCGCTGGGCGGAAGGACGAGTGCCGAACGTCTCTCATTGCTTTCGGAGACAGACGGCGAAACTTACTGACATCGTCCTTTCCTCTCCCGTTCTCGTGTGGACGAGCATCGTGCTTTCGCAAAGGTGTTCTTAAGAAGAAATTGGCGCGCTCCCATTAGACGCGAGGCGAGGCGAGGGTGCAAAACCGCGATGTTCGTCCTTCGTATCCGTATTACGAGAGGGAGCTCGGTACGTGTCCCTACGACCCGTTTCTGCATATATAATCTCGTTTCGAAGAAAGACGAAAGAGGGGAAGAAGCTAATCAAACGGGGGTTTCACAATGGGGCCCTAACGCGCGTGTGACAGGAGAGACGATACTCCGAATTTTTACTCTAACAGCAAACGCAATAGCTTAAACGTTAACTGCGGGAAATATTAAATTCTTCCGCGCATTTCCGTTTTCCCTCGCTTCGATATCGAGTTTACACTCCACGTTCCACTTTTCTTTTTAGCCCTCATCATCGTCCCCCTCGCCCTCGACTTCTCCGCCTTCTCCTCTCTCCTCTCCCAAATCTCCTACGTCGTTGTCTGCATTTCTATTTTTTTATCAAAAGTTCTTGTCAATCGTTGCCATTTTTTAAACGAATATATGCTCAAGTCGCAGCTCCGAATAAGTCGAGATATATAATACATATTACACATATATTACATATAAATATATATATATTATATATATATCTAAATCGCCCATCTTGTGATGGACGTTGGAAGATGAGAGAATATTTTTTCGATTTTTCTGAACACGAGAGACTCTCGATCTTTTTGTTTATTTTTTATTTTTTAACTTTCGTCGCGCGCGAAGATGTCTCCGTTCGCCGTGTGCCGCTTCGTTTCGTGTGTGTTTTTCTACTCTCCAGTTCCTTTTACGTTTCCCATATATACCGCGTGTTCTTCGTTCTAGACTCTTTACACACACACACACACACACACGTATATGCACTCACCCACACGCGTGATACACGAACGAAGAATCGCACTCTACTCACGCACTCACTCCGCACGCGCTAAACGCACGCTAAAAATAAATTCGCGTACGCACGAGCCCCGGAGGATGCGCGAAAGACATGCGCGAACGATATTTGTATATTATTATTTGTTACTTGTATAATGTCACGAACAAACACTTTATATGGACACAGACAAGAATGAACATACTTAAACACCCACGCGTAACACACGAAAGACACACGTGCATCAATAACATTGATGCATAACAGAAGCGTATATTTATATATTATAATAATCGAGAAGTAAAGAGAGAGAAAGAAGTTTATTTTATATTTAAGTTCGAGGTAAAATAAATTCTATTTTTTCTATGTTAAGTATAAAGAAAAAAAAAGATGTCATAAAAAAAGTATGGTGATGTGGCATACATACATACACACACACATATATATATATATACATATATATAAATTATATTATTATATTATATATATATATACACATAATATAAAATATATTTATAGGTATTCTCTTTAGCATCTACGTTCCGAAAGAACGCCGCGCAGCCGCGAGCGCGAAAAATGGCAGACGGCTGACATACACGTGCGTATATAATGTAGACCGTGTCAGATAATCTCTCATTAACTTTGCTATGATAAGTCTGAAAATCTGTTCTGGATTTCGCGGGCGCGCGCGTATGTGAGATTCGGGAGGTGATAAAAAGTGAAGAGGGCGAAGAAAGAAGAGACAGACAAACGCTAATGAAAAACGAGAGTTTTTAAGCGGGAAATCAATCTAGAAAGAGAGAGAGAGACAACGGGGAGGAAATCTCATCAATTCCACGTATATATGCGTGCGTCTATACATTTCGATTGAATTATTGGAGGTACGGAGAGAGAAAGATATTACAATAATATATTATATATTTAAATTAGCGATTGTGAGAAAGAGAGACAGAAAGAGATAAAATAAGACGCCGATATTACTTATTATTCCACGGCGAAAAGTACGTTATCAATGGGGCGCGCGAAGAGAGAAACACACGCGAGCGAAAGAGAGAGGAGCGTGAGAACTTCCGGAAACGAAAGGACGGAAGAAGCTTGGATTTAAAAAGTAGAGGATATAGCGAAGGAAGAACGATAGTAAGTTAAACGGGGAAAAAGAAAGATGTAGGATGTAGGATGTAGGGTGGTTGCCAGAACTCGGAACGTGACGCCAAACTCAAACGGAAGAACGGCGCGTGTGTGGGCAGGGAGCTGGAGAGGGGATACGGAAGACAGATCAAGTTTCGACGTTTTTCTTTTTTTTTTTTACGATGCTGACCGATGCCGGAGTCTGGGAGTTTGAAATATTGAGACGTGATGCGCGCGAACCGTTCAAAGTTTCGACACACATTTCTCGATAGGGAATAGATCGCGCGAAAGTTTAGCCTCTAATCATTCTGTTATTAAGTGGTGCTTTTAGAAAAGAATATTAAAAAAAAAAAAAAATGGAAAACGTATCGGCATGTGCATGAAAATCAGTAATTTGATTGCGAGGTTCGATGTCAAAGTTCTCGCTTGATTTTCATCGCGTTGAATTTGAGAGGTGAAATTCTTCGAAGGAATTCGCGTCGTTACTCAGTCTTCCTTACGGTCGCGGTCTTCATTACGTTCAAACCGTGTTTCGGCAATTCTCGGGAGCACTCTCGAGTGGTAACGGCGCGCGGGCGGGAAGAAAATTCGGACTAAAACGTTTGATTATTTACGGGGGCTAATGGGGTGGATAAAAGCTCGTCGAGAACCTCCGCTAGACTTCGGGACAATCCTGCTGCAATTAACACGTTAACCGAAAAAAGAAGTAGGTAGACATACACTGGAATACGAGCATTTAGGTAGTCTTCACTTTGGCCGAGGTTCCGACTTCGCGGGGTCGTCGGTTCGGTGTTATTATCGTTGTTTCACTGTCGTCAGTTTCATCATACGAATACGTGCTTACTAGGTATACGCGTCTCTTTCCTGGCTTGGTTGAATTGATACTTGACACTAAACGTCGTCGCGATCCAACGTCTCGAATTTCGATCGACTCGGAAAACGGCGCGATCTCGTTAAGCTCCCCTCCCCCGTGTTCATTCACCGCGAGGACGTAAGGCATCTATGACCGTCGTCGTTCGCGCTATTGACATCGCAACAGGAAAACGAGGGACAGATGTATTTCGCGTAATTTAACATAGTGCCATACGTAAATCAAAAGCTGACTGCGCGCCGATAAGTGATAATAGACGAGCGATAGTTTAGCTAATCGTCAACGGTAATAATAAAGCGCGAGTCGAGAAAATCATGACTATTCCGTGGCTATCGAATGCCGATAGTAAGGAAGAAAGAGAGAGCATTCTTGACATCGCTCTCGCTTCTTTCAACAAACATTTACTCCTCTTCTCGCGTATTTATGTACGTATTTATTCGTATACCCATACTCGCTCGTCGCAGGGACATTCGCGTATGATGCTATCGAAACACGTCACGCATTCGCGAACATACCGATAATATGGTAAATAAAAAGGGACGTGGCGCGTCTAGTTTTAGAAGCGTTCTATAACAAGTATAACTTAACTGATAAGGTGTCGCGTGACATAAGATTTTAATAATTAACGTAAAATATTAAACTTTAATGATTATAATATAGCCATTGGCTGTGACCGATAACTGCCATTTTCTTAATCGAGAAATAAAAAAAAAGAGTAATAAACGCGAAAGCAAAAAAGTAGTAAGAGGTACCGTACTCGGGCCGCAGATTATATGCACACATTTGCGTGTACACGATGAGAAACGACTAGTACACATACATACACACACACACGCACACATACACATACGAAGTACGATGTAAAGACACAAGATACTCTCGCGTTTACGCGATCTTCGCGAGAAAAGAGATGCGAAAAACGTCGTTTCGCGACGTGAACGCGACAGGTATATCGAACAGGATAATAAGCACAAAGAGAAATCGATAACGAACGAATCGATTTGACGACAGTAGAAACGGAAAAGGTCAGTTTATCGGCGACGGTGGACGGGAAAAAAAAATGGTTTATCGAACGTATACACGAGCAAGCGCCGCGCGAAAAATCGTCTGTCGACCCCTCTCGGCTACAATCCAGCAGCAACCCCTATTCACCCTCGCAATGTTAAAAATTCGAGTAAGGTAATAAAATAAAACGTATTGTTAAGGGTGTAAAAGAGAGAGAAAGCGCAGACGTACACACATTTTAAATACGACGATACATATCTCCAAGTATAATAATTAAATGTAAGAAAGATTATATAACTTTATTAGATGGCAGAGTAATAAGGGAATTTACAAAAAAAAAGAGATAATTTAACTATAGGAATATATCTCTTTCGAGATGGATATAAATAGATATATAATATATTTATATATATATATACATATACATAAATGTGTATATATATATATATATAATATCGAAAGAGGAAAGAAAAAAGATGATCATTGTTGCTTGCTTTAACTCTTTACTATATGATTATATTCTATTAAATAGGTATATATAGCTGATGATTATTATTATTATATTAATGCTGATTATATTATTATTATTATTAATAAGTTTTTATTGCGTCAATGCTTTTTTATCGCATGGATATATTATTATTACTATTATTATTATTGGTCTATATATATATATAGTATATATTTCATGTAGTTTTTGTTTGTGCATAGCACGCGTCACGCAGTATCGTGGAATTCTTCACGGAACAAACCCGTTCTTTCTACGATCTTTCAGCGAGATTGTTTTATTCGTTAATTTTCCGCGCTTTCTTCGCGCCCTAATCTCGCCCGTTTTTCGTTCGAGCGCTCCTCCCGGCATTTCTCGCTGCGAATGAAAGAATTAACGTTTCTCTCAGCCTCGTACTCGTTTTGTTCCCTTTTCTAGGCCCCTTTCGATCGTCCCCCCTCCCCATTCTCTTTTGTTTTATCGTTTTCGCGGCTTGCGCGAATTATCGGCCGGCGACGATGAATAGTGATTGGACATGAGTGAGAACGTTTCAATATCCCTAATATATATACGTGTATTATAAAAATATGATATATAGACACACACATACACACACACACACAATATTTACACACAAATTTACATATATAAACACAGCGTATACAAAATAAATATTTCTACGTCGCGATAACCGTAAAAAAAACCGCGCATTCGAAAAAGCAGCTTTTACGGTTACTATGATTATCGTTATTTCTGCGTTATTGGGAGCGTTGTCGCGACTTATTTAGGCCGCTACTCGTATACTCGCAGCGTCGCGCTCCAAAATAATCGCGGATCGAATGAGTCGCCGGAAATTAAGATAGGCAACGCTCGTGAACGTGCGTGACCGCATTTCCTTTTAATTACTTATCAAGTATCTACTTAATTATTTTAAAGAACGTATAGCTGGGCCTCAGACGGGGCCGTGTCCGCGTGTCAAGAGCGTGTCTGTTTCTTCTAGACTGCATTATTAATTATTACTACGAAACGCGTGTGTTTCTCAGGCGATACAAGTCCCGTCGATTCGCGATCGTTCCCATCGTCGCCGTCACCCGGACTGCTGATGGTAGGAACGATGATTCGATCGAGGAGGATTAACGTATCGTCGGCTGCGCGGCTGTGTTATCAGCTCTCAGCCCACAAACTCGATCTCAGAAATAACATGAAACTGTTCTAGCAGTTTTGAAGCTCTCTCTTTCTCAATTCCGCTTGCTTCTTCATGTGATTTCGCGTACGCGGCGTCGCGTTAATTGGCGTAAATAAATTCTTTTATTTTATTTTATTTTATTTTTTTTGCGTTTGCGTTTGCGTTGGCGCGACGTCTCTTCATTCCTTTTCTCACGCTTCGTTCGTTGCATGCTTTACTCGTTTCGCGCTTTTCTCATCGATTTTGCGCCAGTCTTCGTCGTTTTTTTTTTGTTGTTTTACATCTATATGAAGAAATATATAAGTTAATTATCGTGCGAGGAAACAAATCAGGGGGTTGCACTCTTTTCTCAAATATCGCGGGCGTGAGGTGTTTTTAAAGGCAATGTGACGCCAGGCTGTGTGACGCGAAGGCCGACTGTGCGAACCTTGCGAAGCGCGATCCGAGGGAGGCAACCGCCCCTGAGACTATAGAAATCAGTATTTCAGAAAAAAAGATATATGAATACGTATATTGCTATTATTAATATTATTGTAATTGATATATTCTTATTGTCGTATACAACTAAAGATTGAAGATGTCTGAGCCTTGTTCCTCCGACAAGTGGACATAAGCGTGAAGAAGAAATTAAGCTGCACTGAGTAGTCGTGCAAAACAAATCAGTTTGTCGATCTTATTATAGTGATATATTAGATTTGATTATAGTGAGATGAGGTAAAGAAACGACTAATTAAGTGTTGAGACGCATTTGACTGAGAAACATTTAAAAAGGAAAAGAGAAAAAAAAAAGGGAAAGAGAGAAGGAAGAAAATTGAGATGAAAAATATAATTTTGACTTAAAAGTGACATATTAGAAAAATTCTTACCATATATTCTTTAATTATCTTTAATTATATATTGTGCATGAAATATATAAACGCATTATTGTAGTTATCACATTATTATGATTATGATTATTATATTATTATATCATATATCATATATATTGAATGTTGTGCTCAGTGTTTTTTTTTCGTGGCTCCTGCAACGCGACGATGCAGGAGTTCGACGGGAGGGAGAGAGAATGAAGATCTTTTTATCAGAGAGATTCTTAATATATGTAACGCGAAGATATTTTATGTTCGATGTTTTAATTTCAGTTTAATGTATCTATCATTTAAGTAAGTGTATAACTATTATTGTGCTAGTATTTCCCTTCCGCTTTAAGCCCGTGCTTTTATCGTTCCCTTTCTATCTCTCTCTCTCTACAGACTTTTCTCTACATATTAATTCTTTTTTTATATCGTTCTTTTTTCCCCTCTTCTTCTCGAACTACCTCTGTCGATGGTGGATCGACGATCGCGCGTTGATCGATTCATCACTGAATAACGCAGAAGGGAGGGAAACGCACTATCGCAAATTGTCTGGGCATTAGTCGTAAATCGCGAAACTAAGACGTTTCGCTTCTCTTCCCTTCATTATTGTCGAGGTCGTTGAGAAAAAGAGAGGGAACGAAAGAGAGAGAGAGAGAGAAAGAAATTAAGAAAACAACGTGACACATCTCACAAGGGAGCCAGGTTTTTCGTCGCGCCGTCACAGTGTCGAGCGACGCTGCTGCTCGCTCCCCAACGATAGCTATAATCAATCTCTCCTTGTAATAATGTTAACTAAAGCAGCAATAATCCGCGGTGGCGTCAAATGCACTGTGGTGGCAAGAGCGACCGGTTCCTCCGCGTTTCGGACGCGTCTCCCTGACGTTTTTATTCCCTCCGCGAACGCGTACAGCGTACACGCGAAAGGAAGGGTGACCATTTCGTTGGCCGAAATGGCCTTAATCTCCAATTGAGAGCCGTCAGACTCGACGGACAATCGAGTACGCGAAATTAGCGACGTTCTTCTTTTCTCGCGCGCGCGGATGTACACTGTACGCGGAACGTTGATATTAATTAAATGAGCCTGAGCCTACACTTCTATCCCGCTCCACCGTAAATGAAATGAAACGAAACATACACATCCTCGTACACAATCGCAACAAGATACATGCTACATATATGTATACTAATTATAATTACGATTACTATTATTATTCCGAATACATTAGAATCCTAAAAGCCCCACGAGCGCATGCGCGCGCAAGGGCGAAAGAATGACAGAGACACGCGAGAATTATTTTTTAGAGTACTGTACTCAAATCAATATGAGAGAGAGAAAGAGACAGAATGAAAGCGACGAAAGAGAGAGCGAGCGAGAGAGAAGAGATGAACGAGATAAATTATAGAAGGAGGAAGGTTATTATTTTCTATATTTTTTTATGTAATTTTGTGGACGCGCGATAATATATGACAACTATTATTATTATTATTATTATATTATGAATATTTTAATATATAATATGATTTTTATATAATGTGTACTTATGTTTTCTTTCCTGTGTTCTTGTCTGGTTGCTTAGAGCTTTGTGTTCGGTTAAGTTTCAGTCGTTATTTTTCGAGCGTCAGAATCGCATGATTACGGGTTCTTCGTTAATAGAATTGAATGACGATTTAACACTGAAACAATCAAACACACGGCACACAACCAACTATCCTATATTATTCAACATTATAGATATGTATATTTCATATTATTATGTTTCTTATTGTCTTTTACGATATATTATTATTTTTATTATTATTGCTACGATAGATACGTTATACAGAATGTCCCATAGCTATCGCTACTCTGTCAAAGAATTTTAAACCAATGCATCGATTCCTCGTTATAATGAGAAAAAAAAAACTCTTAGTAATGTTGATACTTGTCACAACTTCTCAACTCTAAATAACGAAAATAGCCGTAACTCCCTCGTGCTTGTGTTTTAATATTTTGCTGTTGACAGTAATAGAAGAGTAGCTCTGGGGCAGCTTGTATTCACAATTGTGCGATCATCGTTCACGAAAAAAAAAAAGTGTCTACAATGAAACGGTATCCGATTACTACATCGCAATGCATATTTTATCTGGTACATTTCTTTTATTTCTTCGAATTATACGTTTATACATAGACGAATATGATATTGCGACGAGCATTGTTTCTCCGAATAATATTCGCCGTCTCACGTGTCAGTGGCGCCGGATGTCGTTTCACGCGCATTATCGATATACCCATCGACCATCGCTCTATCGTCAAAATACGTTTATTTTTATACGATACGCATTACACGTTGTTCATTGTAACGACGAACCGCAATGTGTAGACTGCATTCTACTTCGTGCCGTTCAACATGCGAATGGCAGACTCGTGACAACTCGAAGACGAGCAAAATGAAAAAAAAAAAAAAAGAGAGATTGCCGTTTAATATACCTATATTTAAGGATTCCTACGCAAACCCGTACCAAAAATATTTTATTAAAAAGGAGGAATATACGAGAGTCTAGAAAAACGACGCGTACACTTGCATATATATACCTACTGGAAACAAATTTAATAAAATGTTACGTGATTTTTATACATTAATATCTAATTTCTCATTATTTTTCTGCGTCTCTCGCGTTATCCGTACCTCTGTTATTCGTTACTCCTTTTTTTCTCTACCTCCTATATTGTATCTGTTCCACTCTTATCACTTTTCGGTACCTATCTCATTCGTATGTACGGCCTTACATTTCTGTATATAAAATTCTTTTCACATATTTTTTATTTGATAAAGAAAATCATCTTCTACTTAATTTCGAAGTGTATCGCCGTCGTCGGTTGTTGGCGCGTGTATAATTTTAGCGGAGCGTCGTGAATACGAGATTCGAGGGTGGAAATATCCGTGGTTCCGCCCTCCGTTTCCTGATCCCGCTACGTCGACGGTCGCGTGTCGAAACGGCGGCGACGACGACGGTGGCGACCGGTCGACGGCGACGCGACGGTACGATACGCAGGAACGTGCCACGAAAATCTGTCTCGTCGCGGCCCCTTGGGCGTCTCGGCCGCACAAGGGCTGTTGCCCGTTGGGATGGCAACGTCGCATTGCAGCGTTGGGGTTGCGGTCGATGCCGTCCTCGTGATGGTGGCCGAGGTTACCGTTTCACGGCCCGACGCGACGCTCTCCGATTCTTCGAATATCGAGATTATTATTCGCAGAGAACTTTCGCGCTCTCCAACGAAACCGTTCACCGTTTCGTTTCCTCCTCGGCCACGCTCTTGCGATTTTTCGCGCTCTTGCGATTACAGCTCTTTCCGCCTCGATCCGCATCCCCTGTTCTTCATCCCTTCCCTCCTCTACTCTGAAAGCTCGCGAGATGGTTGAGATGTATCTTGGAATCGAAAAGATTTTGGATACATCTTTCGGAAAAAATATCAAAATTACGTGCGCGCCTCCTCGCTCGTTGAGGCGTCATTGACGGCGTAGAAGCGTATACGCGCTCGCATGCGTTTAAATCCTCATGAATTATCCGTTCCGTTGCATTAACTCGCGCGATGATGGCAGCGCGCGGCGCACTTTGTCCAATATACGAGGAGCAGCAGTCGGCGACCCGCTGCTGCCTCC